>VMDR010025710.1:0-14348 GCA_007922815.1 Macrotus californicus | reverse complement strand
ATACCAATGATGTATATCACAGAACTGGAACAAATATTCCAAAAATTGACATGGAACCAAAAAAGACCCAAATATCTTCAGCTATTTTGAGAAAAGAAGAACAAAGTTTGAAGAATCATGTTACCTAATATTAAACTACACTACAAGTCCATAGTAATTAAAACAGCATGGTACTGGCATTAAAACAGACATATAGATCAATGGAAGAGAAGAGAGAGCCCAGAAATAAACCCATGGCTTTATAGTCAATTGCTATTTGACTAAGAAAGCAAAAACATAAAATGAGCTAAAGATAGGCTATTTAATAAATGATGTTGGGAAAACTGGACAGATATGTGCAAAAAAATGAAATTAGACTAGCTTCTTACACCACATAAAAGAATAAACTCAAAATAGATTAAAGACTAAAATGTTTGATTTGAAACCATAAAAATCCTAGAAGAAAACATAGGCAATAGAATATCAGACATTTCTCACAGCAATATTTTTTTCTGATATATCTCCTCAGGCAAGGGAAACAACAGAAAAAGTAAATACATGAGAATACATCATACAAAAACATTTTTGCACAACAAAGGAAACCATCAACAAAATGAAAAGATAATCCACTGAATGAGAGAATATATTTTCCAAAATGTCTGATAAGGGGTTAATATCCAGAATTTATAAAGAACTTCTACAACTCAATACCAAAAGAACAATTCAATTTAGAAAACAGAACCAAGGACCCGAATAGATACCTCTCCAAAGGAGACATACAGATGGCCAATAGACATATGAAAAGATGCTCAATGTTACTAATCATCAGAGAAATGCAAATTAAAACCACAAAAATGAGTTATCACTTCACTTGTATCAGAATGACTATCATCAATAAACCAGCAAACAGCAAGCGTTGGCTAGGACGTGCAATTCCAACATTGCAAGTAGGAATACAGATTAGTGCAGCCACTATGCAAAGCAGTGTGCAATTACCTCAAAAAATTAAAAGTGCAATTGCCCTGCCCTGGCTGGGTTGCTCAGTATGTTGGAGCATCTACCCAAACACCAAAAAGTTTGCAGTTTCAATTCCTGATCAGAGTGCATACGTACATTGCAAGTTCGGTTCCCAGTCAGAGCGTGTTCAGAAGGCAACTGATCAATGTTTCTCTCTCACTTTGATGTTTCTCTTTCTCTCTCTCCCTTTCTCTCTCTCTAAAATCAGTAAAAACATATCCTCAGGTAAGGATTAAAAAAGAAAAAAAAAAGAAAGAGAACTGCCTCATGAGCCAGTAATTCCACTTCTGGGAATTTATCTATAGAAATCCAAAACACTAATTCCAAAGAATACTAGGCAGGACCCCCCCAAAATGGAATTATCTTCTCGAGGGTGGGCCCAGTACAGTCTTCCCTTGCTAGGTGAGTGTTCTAGGAACCCATCTGTATCAGTGCACCAGGTGGCGTTTTATGAGAGTTTGTGCTTGGCTTCAGCGAATTTTTTTTTAACACTCTGTCGGTATATTTGCCCATTTAACAATGGGTGATTTATGAGCACACCTGTCCACACTTAGGGAGTGTTCAGCAGTTTTTGACAAAAGAAACAGCATGACCCCCAGGCCCCACCCTCCCTATTCAACCGATCTTGCTCCAGGCAACACTTTTTTCTCTCCCCGATTGAAAAAAGTCCTTAAAGGGAAATGTTTTGCCAATGTGGAAGAAGTGAAACAAAAAATGGCAGAAGCCCTAAAAGTCATCAAAATTAATGAAATCAAAAACTGTTTTCAGCAGTGGAAGAAACGTTTTGGTAGATGTATTGCATCAAACGGAGAGTACCTTGAAGATGACTGAAGTTTAAACATGTAAGAATACACAATTTTTTATAAATAAATTCTGTTTTTTGGGTCAACCCTTCTATATGCATCCTATGTCCATTGCAGCATTATTTACAATAGCCAAGGTTTGGAAGCAGCCCAGGTGGCCAACAGTAGATGAGTGGATAAAAAAGCTGTGGTACATTTACACAGTGGAATACTACTTGGCCATAAAAAAAGAAAATGTTATCATTTGCCGCAGCATGGATGGGCCTGGAGAACATTATGCTAAATAAAATAAGCCAGTCAGAGAAAGACAAGTACCATATGACTTCACTCATATGTGGAATCTAATGAACAAACTGAACTAACAAGCAAAGTGGAGAAAGACTTCTAGATAGAGAGCAGGCTGATAGCTTTGGGGGGAGAAGAGGGGTAGTGGGATTGAGCATAAAGATAAAGAAAGAGCTCATGGACACAGACAACAGTGGGGTGATTGTGGGGGGTGGGGGCAGGTGGGTGGAGGTAGAAGAAGATATAGTGGGGATGAATGATAATGGAAAAAAATAAAAAAGAAACATTTCAAAAAAAAATACCAGGCAAATTGGCCTCATCATCTATTGAAGCACCAGGCTATGAACTTAGAACTAGAGAGAAGGAAGAGTCCTGGAGGGGTTAAATAAAAATGATGTCTCTTTGGATCCCTGAGTATGGACTGTGTGACCCAAGTGGTCTTCAACCTCTATATGGGATGGCTAAATCACACGGGTGTCAGATCGGAGCTGCTGAGAAACCGAGAGAACACAGAGAGCTAATAGCAAAGCAAGGAGTTTATTGAAAGCGGGTCCCTCGGGAGCAAGGGAGGGGAAGGAGCTAAGCTGAGGCCAGTTCCCAACTCAGACCAGTTCCCATCCGGATGGTTCTGTGCAAGGTTTTTAAAGGAAAAAAAAAAACCTCACAATGGGGAAGTAGTCTTGTAACTGGTTACTTTGGAACTGCTCTGCTTTCTTCCTTCTTTTATTGGGTGTTTCTATCCTGTGGCTCTCTAGTTCCTGGGACTATCCTGTCCCTGGCGGATCACTTGGGTGCTGTCCCACCCTGGTCTGTTTGTTCCAATGTCCGGTTTTGCTGGTTCGGGTGCCTCTGTGCAAGGTCAGACCAGACGGCCAATGGGAAAGGCATGCAGTCTTGCCTCGTGTCAGGAGCCCACACATAACAACATGACTGCAGTTGACGAAATGTTTTGGGTCCTATGGTTTTCTCACTGAACCCAGATATATAGGCAGATATACCAAGAAGAATGAACTTTTAACATCGTAAAAAGTCTTATTTTGACAAAGGGCACATGTAGCAGCAGCGTTGTAAGACCTATAAGTGAATCACAAAATCTTGAATTTGTCTAGATCCTATGTGCTTTATATATTTATATATATTTCAAGTTCAGAACAATGTCTGCAATAGACCTAATAACGTTGTTGTTTTTTTTTTTACCAACTTTGTTGTTGAAGAAAATTAAGCATTTCTTCTAGATTTGGTCTGAAGAAACTTCTTTTAATAAGAAATGAAATAAGTGAGGTTTCGATTTTACCTTGAGAGTAATTCAAGTTAATTTGTTTATTTTTTAAGGGCTCTATCAGCGCACAACTTCACCTAGTTCACATTGCATTGCCCTGTACTGCTCCTCACACTTCCTTTTAGGCTTGGGATGTGAGAAGAGGCAGAGCTTGCCATCCAGAATAGGCCTTTGAGGATACTCATTATTTCAAGCTGGTTATTTTTAAGAAACAAAAGACTCAGGAAAAACCCCTGAACTTTGCCCTAACTGCCTAAAAGAATGGAAGTAGGGGACTTATTCCAGAAAGGAAGCTATCATCACCAGGAACCACAGTTTAATATGAACTAGGTATGATAAACAAGGAGGAACCTAGCAAGGTCTGTTTGATCAAAGTGTCCCACCGTTAAAGGTGGCCCAGCCAACATTTGTTTGCCTGCTTCCTTTTCCATCTCCCAAACCACTCTCCCCACCACCTCCTCCTTCGTTCAGAACGGCCTATTAATCTCAACTTCCCCGTGTGTCCTTGGGGGTCCCATATTCTAACGGAACTCTCTTACAAACATATGTAATTCATTTGCTTATTTTCTCATCTTAATGTGTCTCATGTCAATTTGATTATTAGATCAGCCAGAAAAATGTATAAAGATAGAAAAAAATTATTTCTTTCTCCCCCACTGACGGATGGAAATGTTATCTCAGTCTTGCATCCTCCAGAATGCTGGAAGACAGTGACAGCGGGCCCGACAGTAACAAATAATATGCTTCTGTTACCAGGAATAGCACTGCCAGATGGCTTGCACCAGGAGGAACATGCCAAGAAATTATTTTTATTTTTTGTAATTAAAACCTGTTTTGTTTTTGAAAAAGAGGACTTAAAGGTGAAGGGGGCGTTACTGAATGGGGTTGAGTTTGAATGAAATCATTTGCCCTACTTGCTCTAAGAATATTCTTTCACTTGAGTCCTCCTTAGATCTAACCCAACATCTACCCCCTAAAACACTGTAACACTTTGCACAGAAACAAGTCTCCAGTATGTGCTCTGGTTCCAGAAATAAACATTGTGTCTGGTAGGAGAAAATACGGGTTGCACTGCAGACTGTGCTAATCAATGGCTGAGCCTACGTTGCATCCACGGCCCTCACTAGGGTAGTAAATAAAGTCTGTCTGACCTGATCTAGCTTGCTTTCATGATGTGGACTCAGTTCTTAATGTCACCCCGTTAGTAGCGTGAGGCAGAGGAACGAAATTATTGTACTCTTCAGTTCATCGCTGATACAACCTTGACGTTAGCTAAAGAAACGTAAATGTATGAAGGACCTGAGGCAGGCTCCTGGGAGACTCCGGAGTATTAAGCATAGCTGAAGAAAAACCTCCACCAAGGTATTTTGCATCTACAAGCCCTAGAGCTCTTACTATGCCAACTTCAAGTCTATAAAACTCATACCACTTTCCACCTGCTTCAGTCCATTTTTCTCTACTTTATAATAATGTCCAAAGGCCTCAGGCAGAGGCGTATAAACTCTTCTCGCACCACGAACCTAATCTGGCTGGCTAGACCTCCATTCCTAGAACTCTCTCTGCCTCCGTGACTCATCCGGCATGGGGTCCTGCGATGCTGCCTTGCTTCAGCATTTGGTTGTGCCCGATTTACGCATTACCTTCCCCAGTGAGCCTGCCAGGTGTGGAGCCAGACCTCGGCCAATGTTGGTGCTTTTCCCTCCTCCCCTTTACCTTCCCCCAGTGCCTTATCCCATGTACATTTTTAGTAAATTGCTTTGAAATAAATCATTTCATTGAATGGGACTATATTCCTAGAAAAAAACGCCTTTAGATGAACTGGTTCTGTGACACTAGAAGTTTATATTCCAGCCCTGCTTACATATTTTTCAAAAAATAAAGGGCCCAACTCTAGCAAACATTTCTCCAGAGGAGCAATTAAAAGCCAGATCTGAATGGGACATTCTGTCTTACTGCTGCACTATAGAAAATAAAATAGTGGCACACCCAAAATTATTTGATTTGGGAATAACCTTACAGTTTTAGAATTGTACTACTTTGTCTTCTACTTCTAATCATCTGGAGTCTATATCCCCCACCGTGAAAGGGCTAATGAAATGTTTAACAAGTAGAGACTAATTTTAAAAGAGCTTTGCTGGCTCAATTCTATGCAGAAATAGTACTTAAAATAAAAGGAGTTTTATTTTATGACAACCCTCTGAGACTGTCCTTTGTATAAGAAAACAACGTGCAAATTGACCCCACTACAGACGCTGTGCAGCTGAGTGTTCTTCCTCTACCAGGAGGTGCCCAGCCGGGGATGCGCAGCACAGAGGCAGGCCCCAGGGCTGGATCGTCACGGTTGCGCCAAGGCTCTGCTGGTCTGCAGGGCAAGAGTTTCATTTTCCTGCCCCACAAGCAAGCAAGTGCTCTGCCGTGGGAACGAGCACACTCTCTGAGCTACGAGGAGAACCGGGAGAGCACGTCCTGCCTATGTTGTCTGGGAGTCCTGGCTAAGGCTGCTGAAGCTCCTCTTTGTCTGCAAATCAACCTCTGTGCTGCTAGCGCACATGCTCTGGCAGCCAGAGACTAAAAGGATCTAATGACAGTCACACCTGCTGCTGCCCTGGGCAGGGGCCCAAACTGCTAACAGTCTCCCAGTCCTGAAGAAGAAAGTTTATACAGAGCAATTACTCTCTCATGATCAACACTGGGACCTTGCTCTAGTTCTCCACATATTTATAAGCCTTTAAACCCAGAGTCCTTACAAACGCTTCACCTTTCCAACACACACACACACGCCAGCTTTTGCTACTACCTACCCACATGAGGCTACCAGAATTTTCTTTTATCTTGGGAACCAACATAATCAAGCATACAGAGTCTCAGGTTGTCTTTTGAAGCAGGACTTCACTTTATGAGAAGCATTATTGAAATGCAGGGGTGGTATTTTGTGGCATGCTTCCCCAGAGGTCTTGGTGTTTGGTTGGGATGGTTATGCCCCCAAAATGCAGCATACAAGTTTCCAATGAGTGTAAAACTTCTAAGATTGTTGATAATAAATTCTCTGTCATTTCCCATTGGAAGTGCTCCTACAGGCAAAAGAAAGCTTCACCAGCTGAGCAGTGTGCATTGGTCCTATCACATTATATGAACTAGACGCAACAGTAAATACATGAAGTCACTGAGCTTACTCTATTTGCTAGGTATCATGCCAGCTGCTTTTGCGTGCTATTTTATTTAACCCTCCCAACAGTCCTGTGATGTACATGTTACTCCAATTTTTTGCCAGTGAAAAGTGGAGGCTCAGGAAGGCTACACCATGTAATTAGTAGTAGTATAAATCCAAACTCAGGCCTTCTGACCCTCGCTCCAGAATTTTTTTAACTATATCAGGATGCCTCTCATTTGTTAAGCCTCCCAACCTCAGTGACACAACACCAACAATTTCAAAGTTGAGACTGTTCAGTAAAGGGTCAGGCTCTCTAGATAGAAAACAGAATTTATTTATTTAATTGGTTTAAATCCCAGCATGCCCCTCTTTGCTTAGAGTCAAACTTAAATTGGAGTGTACTGAAGCTGTGTGTTTAAAATATAGAAATAATGTTGGCGCTCAGTAATTTTCTTTTTAAAAAGAGTTAAACTAGTGACCCACTCTCACTAACACGAATGGGAAGTACCTACTCACTTCATGCCCTCACCCTGTCCTATCCCCCATGGCTCAGAGAGAGGTCAGAAGGAAGGCATTTGCTTGTGTCCTACACACATTTACCTCACTTGAGGACTGTAGGACCCACCAAGACAGAAAGCTGAGGTTGCTACGGGACGCTGAAAGGAAAGAACTGTGCTTCCACCGCATTTCCCTACAGCAAGCCTCAATCCCACTGCCTCGGGACAACAGGGGTTACCTATTAAGTCATTAGCTTTATACCTCAGCTTTTAATCTTTCACTAATAATAGCACTGGACAAAGTTCATCAAGATTTATTGCCCTGTCCAAATGTTTAGTCAACAGGTCATATGATGTTAGAGCCATTCAGAGTAGTCTATTTCTGTTTCCATAGATAAAGATAATAAAAAAATTTATGACCACACGTGATTTTAGCAAAAGGAAATTGAATTGCACCTTCAAGTCCAAACTTAAGCACTGCTATGTAATTGAATAAAGTAATATGACAGTTAATTATTTTGTTAGGATACTCTTTGTTGTATAAGTATCATCTCTGAGTTATTTTATTAAAGCCAATCAGTGTCTCTTACTTACAGACTGAGATTTCTGGTATTCTTGCCTTCAAATCTCCTCCAAAAGCCAGCCCTGAGATATCGGCATGAAAGCCATAAAAAAGAGCATGATGATGCTAATACAGTGTTTGTTCAAAGTACATGTGAATGGAAAAAGAGCCTCCACAAACAACATCTACGAAACTTTTGGAGAAGAATGTTTATGCTCGTTCTTGCTTTACTTAGGAGATACAATGCAGCCCAAGAAAATTCATTTAGATCGCCGATTCTCAAACTCTGGGGCACATCATGAGCTCTTAGGGAGCTGAACATATACATTCACAATTCAGACATCTGCTCCTCACATACTTGGGCACTCTGATTCAGCAGTTCTCACTCGCTGCTCCCTGAACTCTTTATTGCTTTCTTGATTTACTCTTCTTCCCAGCACTTACCCACTTCTCAGTTACAAAGTAAATAAATTACCTAGTGCATATATTGTCTCTGTTAGTCTCCTCCCATCTATTTTGTTCCCCAGAATTGTGTCTGGTACAAAGCGGTGTCCGAAGGGAAGGAAAGAAGGCAGACAGCATGGTTTGCTACGTGATCTTCTCGAAACCCTTTCAGTCTAGTGTTAGAGCCAGATGGCAATCCCGAGACGGAAATGTGCACTTAAATACCTGATAAACTATATGCCAGACCTGCCCCAGGACATTCGTCATTGTTTTTAGGACTGACACACAGGCAGCCCATTGACTTCACTCTCATCTCCTGGCCACATGCCCTGCTTCTCCTCGTCACTGCAGCAGACTATGTCAAATGTCAGAAAACCAGGCAGGCGGTGGGAATACTATCAAAGACTAAGGCAGGGATGAATTTGTCCTTTCTCTTCTAAACATGAAGGAAGGAAAGAAATGTGAAAGAAGGAAATAAGATAGACAACTGAGAGAATTCTCTAGATTAATCCTGGAGGTAATCGACTGGGACTTCACACAAAACATGCCTAGTTACAAGTGCCAATCAACTAACTAACAATTAAGAAGCCTTAAAAAACTCTATAAGAACATGTCATTTCAGACCCATAAAAACAGCCAAATGTGAATCATCTTAGATCTCTCCTTTCTAAAGAGTGTGATATGAAAAGAGGCATTCATTCTATGAAGAAAATTTGGAAAGATTTGGAAGTACTGAGACATTGGTGAGCCGGGAACTTGGTTCAGGCTCACATAAGACTTATGATCTCAAATGCACTACGTAGGGCTAATTAAAGGGAGCCAGAAAGAAAGAAAAATGGGACCAAATTGGGAAAGTCTTAGACTACACCTTCCATGGGTGTCCAACCTGTGGCCCGCAGGCTGAATGCAGCCCAAGATGGCTATGAATGCAGCCCAACACAAATTTATAAATTTACTTAAGATACTATGAGATTTTTTTTGTGGTTACATGTTACAATGTATTTAATCTGTTGCCCAAGACAACTCATCTTATTCAAGTGTGGCTCAGAGACATCAAAAGATTGGACACCCCTGCTTTAAGCTATATCGCTTAACCACTTAAGTGTCTCTCATTCAAAAGAAATATAATAATGTAACAAGTACAAAAATCATGTAATGGATATTTTTGTTATTTTTTTGGTAGGCATTGTGTTGTTTATGAAAGAGGTGGGCTCTAATTGACTCTGACCACAGAGTAAGTTTCTACAAAGGAAAATCCCCCTACTGACTTCTATTATAAATTGAAGAATTATGTTTAGAGAAAAATAAGAGTAGAAAAGTAAGCAAGAATAGCAGGTCCTTTAAAAAATATGTAACCCAAGAAGTGCTCAAAGCTGCCTTTTTCCTAACCTGAAGCTCATGGTGTTACAGGCTAAGAGGTAGGGTTTTCTGAAGGATTTGTACCACATATTGCACATATTGCACAAATAAAAATAAACTTGGAGCAAGAAGTTATTTTTTAAAACTGTTCTCTGGGTGGATTAATCTTACCAATTATTCTTTCAATATCTGTACAACATCTAATCACACCATGCACTGGAAGGAAACAAATAAATTAGGTCCCTGACTGTCTCTATAGAAAACATGCAGCACAATGTCAAAGTATCTACTAGATACACAATATACAGTTGGCATTATTCTAGGCCTGTAGGACTGGTGGGAAAGGTGTGAAGAAATAAAAGATGATTTTGTCTTTAAGTTATGAAATTAATGAACTTCAATACCACGTTGTGTTTTTCCATGAGGCACTGATGTGCAGCTTGAAGAATCCCAGCGAGTGCCCAGAAAAGTGAATGTAGAACAAGACCACAGTATGAATAAAAGTGCAAGTTTAAGACTGACTATGTGTGTCCTATCACTGAACCAATGCTAGGGAAGTCACCTATTATAACAAAAGGATTCTCAGGCTGGATATAGAGTAAAATCCAACTAATGTTGCATATGATATATTCAAAACAAATTGACATGGAAACATATTTCAGATACTTAAAAATGTGGTTCCTGAAATTTAAAAGTAATCATAAATAACATTGTTGGAAGATGAAGTCAGTTCGGAACAAAGCTAAAGGAAAATGAAAAGTTCAGTAAATGTCCAGCCTACTAAACTGAAAGCACACAAAGAAACATTATTCTGATATTTTAGAATGTCAGGAATAAAGAAAAGGTCCAGAAAGCTTCTAGGGAGAAAAAGAAGGTCACATACAAAGGTACAATAGGACAGACATCTCAATAGAACATGGGCTACTCAAAGACAAAGAACAAGTACCTTCAAAATTCCAAGAGAAAATAATTTCAACTTCAAATTTTAGAATCAAATGTGAATGGTTCATGAAAGTCAAGTGCTTGTAGCAGCAAGCCTTTGCTTTGTAGATATAAAGGGACAGACTTACAAGCAAGTGCACAAAACCATGAATACTTACAAACATTAAGTAAAATTAAGTTAAAATAAATTATTTCCTATTTGAAAAGAGTTTTAAGTTAAAATTGTCTCATTATTTTAGATCAGTGAAAATACAATATAAAATTTATATTTTGGTGTCTGAAAGCAGTCATTTTACCACATGCATTTTAAAAATATTGTTTGTTATATTGTTTGTTGGTCGAAGAGTCTAAACTTGCAAGTGAAAGATGACTGAGTTCCAGAGATCTAGTGTGCAGCATGGGGATTACGGACAGCCAGACTGTGTCATATACTTTCAAAGCTGCTAAAAGCCCAGATCTTAAATGTTCTCGCCACACAAAAGTTTGATAATTACGTGATGCAGTGATGGAGGGCTTAGTCAACACAATGGTAATAATTATATTATAAAAATGTATCAAGTCTTATATAATGTTAAACTTATATAATGTTACATGTTAATTAAATCTCAACTTAAAAACCATTATGTTGTAAACCTTAAACATTGAAAAAGAAGATTGTTCTTAAATATGAAAATAACTACCAGAAGGAACAGTGGAGAGTTAAAAGTAGTTGCCTCATGGAGTAGAGCTGTGTGTTAAACTCACCTTGTGGGTTTTGTTCATAATAAAGCCTCCCAAAATAATTCACTTTTTTAAGTATATTTTATTGATTATGCTATTACAGTTGTCCCATTTTTTTCTCCCCCTTATTCCCCTCCACTCTGCACCCCCCCTTTCATCAGCATTCCAGCCACTTATGTCTATGTCCATGGGTCATACATATAAGTTCTTTGGCTTCTCCATTTCCTATACTATTCTTAACCTCTCCCTGTCTATTTTGTACCTACCATTCATGCTTCTCCCCTCTGTACCTTTTCCCCCATTTTCCTCCTTTCTCCTCCCCACTGATAACCCTCCATGTGATCTCCATTTCTGTGATTCTATTCCTGTTCTACTTGTTTGCTTAGTTTGTTTTTGTTTGTTTTTTTTAGGTTCAGTTGTTGACCGTTGTGAGTTTGTTGTCATTTTACTATTCATAGTTTTGATCTTCTTCTTTTTCTTAGATAAATCCCTTTAACATTTCATATAATAAGGGCGTGGTGATGATGAACTCCTTTAACTTGACCTTATCTGGGAAGCACTTTATCGCCCTTCCGTTGTAAGTGATAGCTTTGCTGGATAGAGTAATCTTGGATGTAGGTCCTTGCCTTTCATGACTTGGAATACTTCTTTCCATCACCTTCTTGCCTGCAAGATTTCTTTTGAGAAATCATCTGATAGTCTTATGGGAATTCCTTTGTAGGTAACTGTCTCCTTTTCTCTTGCTGCTTTTAGGATTCTCTCCTTATCTTTAATCTTGGGTAATATAATTAGAATGTGCCTTGATGTATGCTTCCTTGGGTTCAACTTCTTTGGGACTCTTTGGGCTTCCTGGACTTCCTAGAAGTGTATTTCCTTTGCCAGATTGGGGAAGTTCTCCACTATTTGTTCAAATAAATTGTGAACTTCTTGCTCTTCCTCTTCTCCTTCTGGCACTCCTATGATTATGATTCAGATGTTGGAACATTTAAAGTTGTCCCAGAGGTCCCTAAGCCTCTCCTCATTTTTTTGAATTCTTGTTTCTTCATTCTGTTCTGGTTGAATGTTTATTTCTTCCTTCTGCTCCAGATCATTGATTTGAGTCCCAGTTTCCTTCCCTTCATTGTTGGTTCCCTGTGTATTTTTCTTTATTTCACTTTGCATAGCCTTCACTTTTTCCTCTATTTTGTGACCCTACTCGACCATTTCTGTGAGCAACCTGATTACCAGTGTTTTGAACTCTGCAACTGCTAGGTTGGCTATCTCTTCATCACTTAGTTGTTTTTCTGGAGTTTTGATTTGTTCTTTCATTTGGGCCATATTTCTTTGTCTTGGTGCACCTGTCATGTCTTAAGAGGTGGAGCATTAGGTATTTTCCAGGGCAGGGCAACCCACATTGCAGGGTGCTGTGGTGCTGTATGTGAGGGAGGTTAGAGAGGGAACAATGCTGCTTGCTTTGCTCCTGCCCCACTTTCAGTCACTTCCCCACTACCCACAAGCAAATTGTGCCCTTTCAGGTACTGACTCCCAGGTGGGTGGGTTTGTGTAGATTCTAGGACCCTGTGGGTCTCTCTGACAAACTCTCCTATGAGGCTGGGAATTTCTCTTGCTGCTGCAACCCCCACAGATTTTTATAGCCAGAGATTTTGAGGCTTTCTTTTCCTGCGCTGGAACCCTGGGTCGCATGGTCTGTCTCACTGCCCAGTTGTTCCTCTTGGTTTATCTGCATCAAAATGTGGGGCCACCAACTGCGGCCTGACCCACCTAGTCCTCCAGCCACTGCCTTTCCATGCATCCACTCCACTCCGGCTGCCTGTCTCCACCCTTCCTACCAGTCTGTATGAGTGTTTCTTCTTTAACTCCTTGGTTGTCGGGCTTCCATACAGTTTGGTTTTCTGGCAGTTCTGGTTGTTTTTTGTTTTTAAATTTGTTGTTGTCCTTCTTTTCATTGTGTGAGGAGGCAAAGTATTTCTACCTACGCCTGTATCTTAGCTGGAAGTATGATCACTTTTTTAAAGTACCAAATCTATTTAGATTATTTAAAATGCTTGATAAAAATAAGATATTCAGCACAAAATAAGTAAAGAACAAACCAACACATTTGGCACTCATTATTATTTAAAACACTGACCCCACCCATTTTTACCCTGTGACACACACCAAGGTACATTTGCTAATTCCCAAGTTATGGTTGATTTCAGGCTGCCAACATGACATCTCTAGATGTGGAACTGGGAAAAAATGCCAAGTAACACACAGTTATGTAGCATTTCTACCGTGCAGATAAAATACATTTAAGTAACTATAAGAACACAGTTAATACCAGAGTATACTAAAATAAATTAGGAGGTGATGAGTTTTGAGTATTTATTAACTTTGTTTTTAATTCATTTAACTATAGGTTTAGATCATTTAATTTTATTAAATGGCTATATTTAAAACACAAAAATTCCTGGAAATTTGACAACTGTCACTTGAAAGCCAGTGTGAGCCAGTTTCATATCTGACACTGGATATTAACATGCTCATCACACTCCAGTATAATTGGATGGATGGATGGATGGATGGATGGATAAATGGGTAGATGATGGTCCAAAATGTCACAGAAAATGCTAACCATCAAAGAGATGATGCTCAGGGATGGGTTCCTTTTTTGGGAATTAACACTTTGAAGCTTGAAGGCAATGTATCCACAATGATAGTCATTCTTGTGGTCACCATAGACACCTATACAAGCACTATTGGTTGTTCTTTTATTAAAAATATCAATGTTTTTTTTCTAACAGTTTTGGCTACATTATTAAAAAAGGGACTGTTTCATCAAGCAGCCACCATCTTGAAATGGAAAGAAACCATAAATTGGGACCCAGAGTGGCTATTTTCCTGGACTATCTGATGAGACTGTGTTAATAGAATTCTGTTTTTCAAGTAACTTACAAGTATTTTCGGGCAGTTATTGCATCTAGCTTATTTTTCTAGCCTCCATGGCACTCACATATGTTTAAAGCTATGTTGAAATTTACTACTCATATTGCAATTATCTACTTATATGTTCTTCTCTTCCAATATACTGTATGCCCTCCTTGAAGGTGAAGTTTTATCTTCTCAATTCTATATGCCAATGCCTGGTTAACATTAGCCTCTCACCAAACATTAGTTCAGTTAGATTGAAGAGATGTCCAATAAATGTTTATTAAAACAAATTAACTATATTAAATTAGAATTTAATTTAATGTCATTTTGGCATAATCCAAAAAGGACTATCAAATAGTCAAGGCTTTGGATCATTAGGCAGTATGTGGGGAAATATTCT
>VMDR010025709.1:0-14353 GCA_007922815.1 Macrotus californicus | reverse complement strand
CCAGATAAAGACACTACAGAAAAAAGAAGAGCTCAGGAGAAAGTGTGTTCAGGTCTAGGAAGAAAAATAAGCAAAGGCAGCAAAAGGGGAACTGCCCCTCCTTAGGCAGAGGTAGGGACGCAGTTGGGGCATAAGTAGGAGCATGGATGGAACTAGAGAGCATTATGCTAAGTGAAATAAGCCAGGCGGTGAGGGAGAAATACCACATGATCTCACCTTTAACTGGAACAGAATCAACAAAAGAAAACAGCAAATAAAATATAACCATAGACATTGAAATTAAAAACAATCTAACAATGGCCAGAGGGGAAGGGGGAGGGAACAGTCAGGGGAAGGGTTTCCAGGAAACACTATAAAGGACACATGGACATAACCAAGGGCGAGGGTGAGAGTGGGGAAGGGGAGTGGAATTGGCTGGGGTGGTGGAGAGTGTTGGGGGGAAAATGCAAACTGTAATTGAACAACAATAAAGTAATTAAAAAAAAAGAAGTAGGGGAAGTTTTAGGCCTTGTAACAGATTTGTCTGCCAGGCCAAAGAGGCAACAGAAATCAGTGGAGATTTTAAAATTGGCTTACCACTTCAGTGAGTATTTATTAATTATCTACTGTATGTCTGCCACTCTGCTAGGCATCTGGGGGACCAAATTAATAACAAACCACCTTTGGCATCAGGGAATGTACATTCTCACTGGGGACACAGAATATGCACATGTTTGTGACAGAGATTGTCATGTCTCTGACTAAAATGGGAAGGCAGCAATTACTATTAGAGGATCCATGTTGTCAAAAATCATGGTAAATGCTTATAGTGTGCTTACTCTGTGCTGAGGACTATTCCAGGACTTTGCACATATTAATTCAGTAACACAACATTTACTTGAAGTGGATAACATTAATGTCCTTATTGCAAAGATGAGAAAACAGAGACAAGAAGAGTTTAAGTAACCCATTGATCTGAGCCAGTGAGTAGATGAAAGAATTATATACAGATAATCTGGATCCAAAAGCTGTGACTAACCACTACCTTATCATGTGTCTCAAATAAGAGGTTAGACCTACTGAGGCCTGAGATACACCAGCTCTTTCAAGCCTCAGTCATTTGTCAACATATATTGTTATTCATTATCCAGTTTGAGGGTGTAGGCCTAGTTTCACCATTGCTGAGCTTGTTCTACCGCCAGAGTAGATATAATAAAATATTATAGCAATTATGTGGAATACACTGTAAGATGACTCAGACCTAAACTACTTCTTTTAGTAATATTTGTACACCTAAACTTCTATAATTATTTTTTAAATGGAAGCATTATAATGGCAGTCACAGTAGAATAGCTTTGATAGTCTGTATAGTATACACATGACATGCGGAAAAAGCATGGAGCCAGGAGTCAGAGCCGTGAGCTAGAATGGAGCCTGAGAAATTCGCCTTCCTGATTCTGTCCTACATGGCAGGGCTCACATTACCTGTGCCCCCTCACCCTTCCTAGATGACAGAATAAGATAATATGTTATATTACAACTAAAATTAGATTGTTTTTGGTAACTGATCAGTTCCTTTTCACTTTGCAATCAGTAGGAGAAACTGTCTTGATATTGGGACAAATCTATGATTTGGGTCTCAAACATGTAATAAGTGAATTCAGTCCCCTAGTTCTATGTTATGCTATTAGAATTTTCTCCATATAAGTTATTCCCTCTGCCTCTGGAACCCACCTATATTTCTCATAATGAAGTCTGGATCCTGAACTCCGTGTACAGTCTAAAGAAGGTATTGCAGTCAGAACCAACCATATACTAATGATAAAAGACTCCGGTGGCAATAAAAGTTGTCTTATACACACACATACACCCCAAGAAAACCAAGAGCCTGGGGGCTTAGCACTTATTTCCTTGTACAGAGGATCCTCTGTGAAAAGAAAATCCCTTTTTCACAGAGTTGTTTGGAGGCTTCAATAGATTCTATGTGTGAAGTGCAATGTACTGAGTAAACACCAGCTACACATAAACCATCAAATGTTAGACAAATGTAAAATAGTATTATTTGTATTTTTCTTCATTGTGGCTCAAAATTCTTTGAAGAAAACCAAAACTTCCAGGCAGAACTGGGAAAGTTCTGGAATACCAAAGTTGGGCTTGTCTAGTGTTTTTTTCCCCCCCACCAACTTGTTTTGAAAGCGGAAGTACTGAAAATATTGCATAAAAACCCAGGCTGGCTGGATTTTAGGGCCTGTTTCTAAACCATAGTTGCTTGGATCAGGTTAAATAAGGTTCCTAATGTTTGGGTGCAGAAGTACAACCAAACTTCAGCAAATTGAAATGGCAAACTGAAAATTTTTAAGTTATGGATGGTTTAGGTCCATTAGCAACTAGAATGCAATTATCAAGCTTGTTTGTAGACCATGTCCAAAAGGTCAGTTTCTGTTTGCCCAGGACCTGGCAACAATAGAAATGAGAATAACATAGTTTTGTCAGTTTCCTGTTAAAATATTGCTGGAAAATTATTAATGATGTTGGTAATGACTATGTTGTATTTACTTTATAATAATTCTTATATATTAAAGTTTTAATAATCAATGGTTAATAAATAATTATAATGCATCATTATAAAATCCTAAGAATTAATGAATAATTATGATACAAGTATAATTACTTATAATTACCATATAAAAATTTCACTGAGCCCCTTTTATGTATCAGTGTTCAGTGCTGTGAATAGAAGTGAATAAGGCACAGGCCCTGGCACTTTAAAAGGGAGGCAGACAAGTTGGCAGCCCATAGGGACCCAGTGTAATGTGTGTGGTCTAGATATCACTGAGTATTATTGCTCCTGTGATAGGGGAGGCCTTTTGTTTAGCACCAGTGATGGGCCACAAGCTATTCAGTGCATGTTCTCTATGCTGTTCTTAATCTTTGCACTGTAACTCTGTGTATATTTTACATGTAGGAAAACTGAGGCTCAGAGAAATAAGTGGCAACATTGGCGTGTGGCTCCAAGTGTGTCTGTTTTCAGCTTTTCCCATTTGCCATGCTTGAAGTGTGTTCTTGTGTACCTGTGACTTCCTTTTTTTCTGGAAACCATGGAAAACCTCAAAGACCCATGAAGGGCTTGGAAAAGGATGTGGATTCCTCTTGCACAAATATGCATTTGGGAGTGCACAGGACAATGGGGAACACTTCTCTTTGTTTCTGCAGGAGAAACACCAGGACTTCCAGCTGCTGATGCACATGTGGGGGCCCGCTTGTACCAGCAGCTGCCTCCATCCAGCTCAAAGAGCTCACAGGGGACTAGCACGTTACACAGTCCCATGAATTTTTAATGACTTGGACTTGAAAAGTAGTTTCAGAAGGTGAGCAAAGTACTAGTTAATTGAGTAGTGCTACTCAGACCTCCTCTCTCAATGTATTTTTCGAGACAATATGGCTGAAATATCAGCTGTCAGATGATGAATATTTTAAAGAAAATTCTATTATTCACCTAAGGTTCACTCAGCTCAGTAATTAGAGTAATGAGGACAGTTACCTTTAGGGAAAGGAAGTGAGATCACTCTTGCCTCGTACTGGGGGCTGTTTTGACAGGCATCTGCTCTGAGCACAGTGCTATGTCTGGGGAAATCACAGCTGCTTGTCATAACCTCACCTGGTAGGAAAACCTCTACCTTACAATGGTTGGGAACTCTAGCTGTAGCAGAGAGCTGGCTGCAAACTATTTTTTATTCCCTTGGCTGATTGTTGAGGTAGGATCTATCACTTGATGAATATTCAATGGGTGAAATGAAGGAACATCTCTATTCTCCTGCAATGTCCTCTGTGGCCTTAACAGAAAGAAATCAAAAGGCAAGAGAGGAAAAGTGGGGCACATCCCTTTTCCCCTCAACATAAATACTCTCCACAGATGCTGGGAGAGGTCTGACCCTGGGAAAGGCAAAGGCAAATGAATAAGTTTTCAAATTATTTCAGACAAGTAGCCAAAGAGGAAAGAGTATAGACTTGAATTAAAAGTATATGAAAAGTGAGCCAGCAGATCCCCATTTTGTTGCTGCCTCTGATCTATTACAAGCTGTTGGACATTTTGCTTGGGTTTGGAATGGGGCTTTGGGCACCCAAGGGAGAAAAGGAGCCTCCCTGTGCTGCTCCAGGGAAGGCAGCTGACAGTATCTTTGGGAAATCAGCGCGCTGTGCACTGCCTGGAGATCATAAGCAGCATATGACACATCTTTACAAAGGAGAAAAATAAGGAAACAGTTCTTTCTGCATGGTCTGTGTTAGGAAGTTAGTTGTGCTAGGTGTGCAGCTGTAATGAAAGTACTTGATATATTTGCCCATGCCCTGCCAGCAGGTGATGAAAGTGTGGCTGCAGAGTGACTTCACCAGCAGATGAGGGAGAAGCAGACACCATCTGCTTCTGTCACCCTCCTGCCTGTGCCCCCACTCTCCTCCCCATGCCAGTACTCTCTTCCCTCATGCCTGCTCACAGTGCATGCCCGCTGGTTGTCCTTGATCCATGCCCTGCTCTCTGTTCAGTTTCACACACCTACTCCATGGTGGCTGCTTGTGAGAGCAGTGCTGAAAGGAACCGAGAAGTCAGGCACCCATTATGGAAGAGGATAAAACGTTTTTGATAATAAGGTTGGGCATGGATATCATGCTCTCCAGATGACCACTACTTATTAGGCATATTATAGTTTATTTATTCCCCACTAGAACCCATTTTCTTTTTTTTAAAAGATTTTATTACTTTATTGTTGTTCAATTACAGTTGTCTATATTTTTCCCCCACTACTCCTCCCTATCTCAGCCAATCCCACTGCCCTCCCTTGCTCCCACCCTCCCCCTTGGTTATGTCCATGTGTCCTTTATAGTGTTTCCTGGAAACCCTTCCCCTGACTGTTCCCTCCCCTCTCCCCTCTGGCCATTGTTAGATGGTTGTATTTTGTTTGCTGTTTTCTTTTGTTGATTCTGTTCCAGTTAAAGGTGAGATCATATGGTATTTCTCTCTCACCACCTGGCTTATTTCACTTAGCATAATGCTCTCTAGTTCCATCCATGCTGTTGCAAAGGGTAGGATCTCCTTCTTTCTCTCTGCTATGTAGAATTCCATTGTGTAAATGTACCATAGTTTTTTGATCCACTCATTGACTGATGGGCACTTAGGTTGCTTCCAGCACTTGGCTATTGTAAATTGTGCTGTTATGAACATTGGGGTGCATAGATTCTTTTTGATTGGTGTTTCAGGGTTCTTAGGGTATAATCTCAGCAGTAGAATTGCTGGGTCAAAAGGCAATTCCATTTTTAGTTTTCTAAGGAAATTCCATACCGTTTTCCACAGTGGCTGCACCAGTCTACAATCCCACCAACAGTGCAGTAGGGTTCCCTTTTCTCCACATCCTCTCCAACACTTGTCTGTTGATTTGTTTATGGTGGCCATTCTGTCTGGTGTGAAGTGGTATCTCATGGTGGTTTTAATTTGCATCTCTCTGATGGCCAGTGATGTGGAGCATCTTTTCATATATCTCTGGGCCATCTGTATGTCCTCTTTGGAGAAGTGTCCATTCAAGTCTTTTGTCCATTTTTGTATTGGATTTTTTGTCTTCCTGGAGTGGAGTCATATGAGTTCTTTATATGTTTTGGAAATCAAACCCTTGTCTGAGGCAAATATGTTTTTCCATATAGTTGGTTGTCTTTTCATTTTAGTGCTGTTTTCTTTAGTCATGCAGAAGCTTTTGAATTTGATGAGGTCCCATTTGTTTATTCTTTCTTTTATGACCCCTGCTTTAGGGGACACATCATTGAAGATGTTGCTGCAAGGAATATCTGATATTTTCTTGCCAATGTTTTCCTCTTGGATTTTTATGGTGTCATGATGTATATTTAAGTATTTTAATCCACCTTGAATTTATTTTTGTGTATGGTGTAAGTTGGTGATCAAGTTTCATTTTTTTGCAAGTAGCTGTCCAGATCTCCCAACACCATTTGTTGAAGAGGCTATTTTGACTCCATTTTATGCTTCTTCCCCCTTTGTCGTATATTAATTGACCATAGAGACTTGGGTTTATTTCTGGACTCTCTGTTTTGTTCCATTGGTCTATGTGTCTGTTCTTATGCCAGTACCAGACTGTTTTGATTACAGTGGCTTTGTAATAGTTTGATATCAGGTATTGTGATCCTTCCTGCTTTGTTCTTCTTTCTCAAAATTGCTGCAGCTTTCGGGGTCTTTTATGGTTCCATATAAATTTCTGAAATGTTTGTTCTATATCTGTGAAATATGTCATTGGTACTTTAATAGAAATTGCATTGAATCTATAAATCACTTTGGATAGTATGGCCATTGTGTTGATGTTAATTTTTCCTATCCATGAGCATGATACATGCTTCCATTTGTTTGTGTCTTCCTTAACTTCTTTCTTCAGTGTTGTATAGTTTTTTTTTTGTTATTGTTGGTAAATTAAAATTCTTTATTTAGTGATGGAATGAAGGGACATTACTGAAAATAAATGTATTAAGATTAAATAGATTCAATACAAGTAAACAGCTATAGAGTGGAAGGGATACAGGAATCAAGGTCGACAAAAAACTGCTTAACTAAACTGATGTTAGGCATGTAATAATTGTCATTATGGAAGGGGGTGGGACATGACAGTAAATAAACAAATTCTTCCTTAAACAACCCTCCACCCCCCTCCAAAAAAAAAAAAGAAACTTACTTTACTTTTAGGTAGAGAAGTTCAAAATACATGCCCATTTTTGGTAGTGTAAGACTAGTGTCAAATACTGCAAAGCCATTTCGGGGCCAAGAAACGAACTCTAAGTATCTGACTTAAAATATACTGGCAGCACCTCCTTTCTGTATCTTAAGACTACCGTGCACAAAATTCTTCCTAACTCATTGGTGTCATTGTGCTTGACTCCGAGTAAATGGACCAGATTTTTGTTTTTTAAGGAAAGAACACTACGCACTGACAAATAACAGGATCTGGTACTAGTAGTGAATTCTGTGAAATGAAAAAGGATACTATAAAATATTTAAGAGCACGTGCTCTGGTACACTGGAACAAACCCCAGCTTCTCCACTTACCACTTGGAATAAATTGCTTCACTTTTGTGACCCTAGTCGTGTGTACAATGAGAACAGTATCACGAATTTCAAAGGGTAGCTACGTGGGTTCTTAAAAGCCCTTGGAACCCAGACTACTGGCACACTGAGCTCAAGAAGTATTAGCTGTCCTAAGGACATTTCCCATAAAATTTCTCCAAAATGTTAACTCTGCCATTGCTTACGATCAAACAGCTTTCACTGTAAGGAGACAACACCCACCACCCGCCCACACAACTTCTCTGGGCTCCTGGTATCAAGTAGAGTCTTTCCGGTCTGGACCAGAAACTGGAGAAGAGGCCACCAGGATTCGAAGTTAGCAAGGGGCAGAGCCAGAACGCGACCGAGAGCCATGGGATGGCAGGTGCCTTCTCAGCCCTAACTCGGTACCACTTCCATTTTCTAGGAATCTGAACCAACTCGGAGACATCCTGAGGCTTCTAGCCTCCCTGCCCACATCACTCTCAGTGGACAGTGAATGGCATTGCGGACCTCGCCAAACCTGCGAGAAGCCAGAATCTTCAGTATGTGGCCTGCTGTATAGTTTTCTGACTACAGGTTTTTACCTCCTTGGTTAGGTTGATTCCTAGGTACTTTATTTTTCTTTTTGCTATATTGAATGGGATTTTTTTCCTGATTTCTGCTTCTTATTTTTCATTGTTAGTGTACAAAAATGCCTTTGATTTCTGAATATTGACTTTGTATCCCGCTGTTTTGCCAAATTCATTTACTAGGTGGAGTAGTGTTTTGGTGGAGTCTATAGGATTTTCTATGTATACTCATGTAATGTCATCTGCAAACAATGACAGTTTTACTTCCTCTTTTCCAATTTGGATGCCTTTTATTTCTTTTTGTTGTCGATTGCTGTGGCTAGGACTTCCAATACTATGTTGAATAGGAGTGATGAAAGCAGGCATCCTTGTCTTGCTCCTGATTTTAGTGGGAAAGCTCCAAGTTTTTGCCCATTGAGTATGATGTTGGCTGTAGGTCTCTCATATATGGCCTTTATTATGTTGAGGAATGCTCCCTCTATTCCCATTTTGCTAAGTGTTTTTATCATAAGTGGGTGCTGTTCCTTATCAAAGGCTTTTTCCACATCTATTGATATGATCATGTGTTTTTTGTCTTTCGTTTTGTTTATGTGGTGTATTATGTTTATTGATTTGCAAATATTGTACCATCCTTGCATCCCTGGGATGAATCCCACTTGATCGTGGTGTATGATCTTTGTAGTGTATTGCTGGATGCAGTTTGCCAATATTTTGTTGAGGATTTTAGCATCTAAGTTCATCAGTGATATTGGCCTAAAGTTTTCTCTCTTGGTTATGTCTTTATCTGGTTTTGGGATTAGGATGATGCTGGCTTCATAAAAAGAGTTTGGGAGTCTTCCATCATCTTGAATTTTTTGAAATAATCTGTGAAGGATGGGGGTTAGCTCTCCCTTAGATGCTTTGTAAAATTCTCCTGTGAAACTGTCTGGTCCAGGGCTTTTATGTGTTGGAAGGTCTTTGATTACTGCTTGAACCCATTTTCTTCATTTTACAAATAAGGTAAATGGGTCTCAGAGAGCTTATGTGGTTTGACCAAAATCACACAGCTTTAAATAGTGCAGCTGGGAGTTGAAATCAGGTCAGTGTAACTCCACAACCTGTGCTCCCTTTTTTATATCTCTGGGAGGACAGAAGGTACAAGGAAATAGGTTGGCCTTGGGTCCGGGAGACTCCTTTATAAGACTCCTGAGGACATTAGAAATCCTTTCTGGCTTATTTCTTCCTTGTCTTGGGAGAGAATAACCTGGCTCCAGGTAGTTATTTATGGACTTTCAGGTGGCTGAGCATACCTGCAACAGGAAAGGGGTAGTGGAAGAGGCAGTTCCAGCCTCAGATCAACATCCACCCAGAACTAGGGTTGCAGTGGTGATAGTCAGGAGCCTCTGACAAATCCTAGCCTGTAAAAACTGGAACAGAGATCCTGGATGATAAAAAAAATGCACATGATTTGTTTCAAACTCCAAATACAGCAATGTAATAATAGAAACATAAAGGTCTAGTTTTCACCTAAAAATACTTTATGCAGTTTCTCCAGCACCATAAAAAAGTTCTGGGTCTGTGACACAGTGAAATAATGCCTACTGGACAGGTTCAGTAAATCTACTGGAGAACAAAATGAACTTTCCTACCATCATCATCCCAGCCCAACCAATGTCTATGGTGCAGCTTCCAGGAGGCACAGCCTTCCAGGCCATTGAGGTACTAATCACCTGGCTTTACCCAGCAGCTCCTTCATTCAGGAAGCTCACATGTTTCATTTTTACAAGACAAAAAACAATTCTGAAAAGTAATTACTATTTTTTTCCACTTGCAGCAGAGGGAATTGAAACTCTAAAACGTTCACTGGTTAGCCAAATACAGTACTGTGACTAAGCAATGGGACTGGGATTTGAATCCAGACCTGATTTAATGCCTACTTTCTGCTAGTGTTCTGACATCTTTACCCTGCCCAGGGATGCTACTCTGTAGCATTCTTATCACTTAACCTAAGTGTGAAAATGACACCACCATGTCTAGCTCACAGGGCAACTCTCCACTGGTTACATTTGTTCTCACCATAGTCAGGGTGCCACTAGACCCCCATCTCCTCAAAGGGCCTCCATACTCCCCCCCACACCTTCAGGTAATTGACATATGTAAGCTATTTATAGGTGACTGGGGTTGCCATGCCTAAAAACAGTTTTTCCTTTGAGTCCCTCTACCATGTTCACTTTCCCTGAACCAGAGACTTTCATCCTTCTTATGTGGACTCTGCAGTGTTCCTCTTTCAGCTCCTTCCTCCTATTCACCAGGTGCATCGTATCTAGTCCTAGAGGGCACATCTAGTGCCACAAATCTGATGTGGAGGATCTTGCCAGGGGCACAGGTCACATTTTTCTCCTCCTCTTATTGTGGGTTGAGAAAGGGGGAATGGCTCTTGGAGTCCAAAGAAGGAAGAGAGAAGAGAGAGCACCAGATTTCTACTTCCTGTTAATCTGCACTGGAGCTGACCTAAGCCAAATTTATCATTCTCCAGTCAGAGGACTAGCCAAGTATTGTTAAGCTTCAAATGTATTCAATTCTGGGATTCTTTTAAGATAAAAAGTATAAAACTATGACTAATAAATTAGCTACAGAGCCTGCCTGATAAGAGACCCATACAAGTGAGGGGCCATGAACTCGACAATTTAGCATTACTGCAAATCTTCCCTTCGGCAGTGGTTTTAGCTGACTTTTGGTAAAGAGCCTCCTAGATGTTGGGGGTGGTGAGGGATGGCTACTCCTAACATACTTGATATCAGGTTAGACTTGAACTGTTTCTGCATAGACATATATTAGTCTAATATTCACCCCAAGCAGGCACACAGCAGTTTATAAACCTATTCTGCAACTCAGTGAAGCACCATTTCTGGGACTTTTAGAGGTTCCAACCACAAAAGATCTGTCAAAACAAGCCCTACACTGAGCAGGGCTGGACTTCACATGTGTCCCTTTGGTGCACCTGAGCAGGCCGCCTGTTGGTCTCCTCCCCCTTCATGTAAGAACGAGATGTTTCAAGCCAATTTTTAGTGAATCCATATAGTTTGAATATCTTCGATTTCACCAATAAAATATAGAGTTTCTAGTGTTTGTTAAGCTACTTAAAAGTCACTAGTTTTACCAATGAAAACCCATTTTTGACATTCAGTATGCTCACTGACTAAATGTTAGTTTTGTTTTTTTTAAAAAAGATTTTATCTCTTTATTTTTAGAAAGAGGACAAAGGAGGGAGGAAGTGGGGGGAGAGAAACAGAGGAACATCAATGTGTGGTTACACGTGTGTGCCCTGCACCGGGGACCTGGCCCACAACCCAGGCTTGTGCCCTGACTGGGAATCAAACCAGTGACCCTTTGGTTTGCAGGCCAGTGCTCAATCCACTGAGATATACCAGCCAGGGCTAAATCTTAGTTTAAAAAATATTTTAAAAATTGTTTAGTATTATGTAAATGATGATAAAATACACACAATATAAAATTGAGCATCTTAACTATTTTTAAGGATATAATTCAGTGGCATTAAGTACATTCATATTGCTGTGCAAATTTTATCACCATCTACTCTGGAACTCTTTTCATTCTGCAAAACTGAAACTGTGTACCCATTAAACACTAAATCCCTCTAGCTTCTAGCAACCATAATTCTACTTTCTCTATGACTTTGACTACTCTAAGTATTTTATACGTGGAATCATATAATATTTATTCTTCTGTGACTTGTCTCTTTTACTCAGAATAATGTTTTCCAGGTTGATTCATGTTGTAGCCAGGATTAGAATTTTCTTGCTTTTAAGCTTCGATAATATTCAATTGTATGTATACACCACATTTTGCTATTCATCCTTTGATTGGACACTTGAGCTGCCTGTACTTCTGCTACAATGAACAAGGGTGTCAAAATATCTCTTCAAGATCCTACTTCCAAATCTTTTGATTATATACCCAGAAATGGGATTGCTGGATCATATGGTGACTCTAGTTTTTGAGCAATTGCCATACTCTTTTGAAAGTGTCAGTTTTTGATGGTAATGGTAATGATAGCAGAAAAACTCAGCGTGTGTGTCCTTTCTGAGACAGTGCTATTAGATCTGTCTGGCCTGGGCATACTAGAGAGCACATAGGAGCTGAACATTCCTGAACTGAAAGAATACACTCACTGCCTCTGTGATGACATCACAGTGCAATGCTGAGATATCTTAGCTGGTAATTTACAGACATGTAGCCTCCTGCATTCTCAAGTCAGATAGGGAGACCTTTGATGATAGAGATCAAGTCTACTATTTCTTTACTTTTTCCCTTTGCCTTATTTAAAAAAAGGCAAAGAGGTAAGAAAGAACACTAACTCTGAAACTGAGGGTCCTGATTTAATGTATGAATTTGAATTAATTCGTAATCTCAGCCCTTTATTCAGTTTCTTCATAGCATGCTCTTTCAGCCCTTTCCCTTAGAGGCCATTAACCCCACAAGGCAGCCAGAAACAGGGGTCATGCCTTGACTAAGGGTCACAAGGTATGGGTTTCCATTCGACTAAAGATAGCCTCTTCACTTCAGTTATGTTTGAGCTCCTGAGTCTTTTTTTTAAATTAATTTATTGTCATTAAATTACAGTTGTCTGCATTTTCCCCTCACCCTAGCCAATCCCACCTCCCTCCCTTGCTTCCACCCTCCCCCTTGGTTATGTCCATGTGTCTTCTATAGTGGTTCCTGAAAATCCTTCCCCCCACTGTAGCCACCCCCTGAACTTCTGGCTATTATTAGATTGTTCTTAACTTCAGTGTCTCTGGTTATATTTTGTTTGCTTTTTTCTTCTGTGGATAAGTTCCAGTTAAAGGTGAGATCATATGGTATTTGTCCCTCACCACCTGGCTTATTTCACTTAGCATAATGCTCTCTAGTTCCATCCATGCTGTTGCAAGGTTAGGATCTCCTTCTTTCTCTCTGCTGCGTAGAATTCCATTGTGTAAATGTACCATAGTTTTTTGATCCACTCATTGACTGATGGGCACTTAGGTTGCTTCCTGCACTTGGCTATTGTAAATTGTGCTGCTATGAACATTGGGGTGCACAGGTTCTTCTGGATTGGTGTTTCAGGGCTCTTAGGGTATATTCCCAGCAACAGAATTGCTGAGTCAAAAAGCAGTTTCAGTTTTAGTTTTCTGAGGAAATTCCATACTGTTTTCCACAGTGGCTGTACCAGTCTACAATCCCACCAACAGTGCACTAGGGTTCCCTTCTCTCTGCTTCCTCTCCAACACTTGTTTGTTTATTTGTTTATGATGGCCATTCTGACCAGTGTGAAGTGGTATCTCATTGTGGTTTTAATTTGCATCTCTCTGATGGCTAGTGATGCTGAGCATCTTTTAATGTCTCTGGGCCTTCCTTGGAGAAGTGTGGGTTCAACTCTTTTGCCCATTTTTTAAATTGGATTTTTCATCTTCCTGGAGTGGAGTCGTATAACATCTTTATACGTTCTGGAGACCCAACCCTTGTCTGAGGTATCATTGGCAAATATGTTTTCCCATATAGTTGGTTCTCTGTTCATTTTAATGCTGTTTTGTTTAGCCCAACAGAAGCTTTTTATTTTGATGAGATCCCAATTGTTTATTCTTTCCTTTATGTCCCTTGCTTTAGGGGACACATCAGTGAAGATGTTACTGTGTGGAATATCTGAGATTTTCCTGCCAATGTTTTCCTCTAGGATTTTTATGGTGTCATGGTGTATATTTAAGTCTTTTATTTACCTTGAATTTATTTTTGTGTATGGTGTAAGTTGGTGATCAAATTTCATATTTTTTTGCATGTAGCTGTTCACCTGTCCCAACACCATTTGTTGAGTAAAATATTTTTACTCCATTTTATGCTTCTTCCACCTTTGTCGAATATTAATTGACCATAGAGACTTGGGTTTGTTTCTGGGCTCTCTGTTCTGTTCCATTGGTCTATGTGTCTGTTCTTATGCCAGTACCAGGCTGTTTTGATTACAGTGACCTTGTAATACACTTTGATATCAGGTATTGTGACCCTTCCTGCTTTGTTCTTCTTTCTCAAAATTGCTGCAGCTTTTGGGGTCTTTTATGGTTCCATATAAATTTCTGAAATGTTTGTTCTATATCTGTGAAATATGTCATTGGTACTTTAATAGGGATTGCATTGAATCTATAAATCGCTTTGGATAGTATGGCCATTGTGATGATGTTAATTCTTCCTATCCATGAGCATGGTACATGCTTCCATTTGTTTGTGTCTTCCTTAATTTCTCTTCAGTGTTTTATAGTTTTCTGAGTACTGGTCTTTTACCTCCTTGGTTAGGTTGATTCCTAGGTATTTTATTTTTCTTTTTGCTATATCAAATGTGATTTTTTTCCCTGATTTCTGCTTTTGATGTTTCATTGTTGGTGTAGAAAAATGTCTTTGATTTCTGGATATTGCATTTTTATCCTGCTGTTTTGCCAAATTCATTTATTAGGTGGAGTAATGTTTTGGTGGAGTTTAAAGGATTTTCTATGTACACTATTATATCATTTGCAAACAATGACAGTTTTACTTAATCCTTTCTAATTTGGATGCCTTTTATTTCCATTTCTTGTCTGATTGCTGTGTCTAGGACTTTCAATACTATGTTGAATAGGAGTAGTGAAAACAGGCATCCTTGTCTTGTTCCTGATTTTACTGGGAAAGCTCTAAGTTTTTGTCCATT
>VMDR010025708.1:0-14358 GCA_007922815.1 Macrotus californicus | reverse complement strand
TCTAAATTAGCCAATGTAGCTATAATTATTTTCCTAATTAAAGGAATACATTTCATTAAATGGCATTTGAGGGAAATAGGCAATATTGTATAATGTTAAAATCTGCATTTAATGACTAGTGAGTTGGCAGTATTTCAACTAAAAAATAATGATAGATCCTAAATGAAGAGAAGAGGTTTGGGGAAGGTAAAAGGATTTGGTGGGCTTTGATGTTCTGGAGCCACATCTCTGGCCCTGTAAAGACTTGATTCTTAAAACAAAGACAGTTCTATTTTTAATACATGAACAGTTGGTCACCACTCAGCTGTTTGTAAAGCAGCAGTGCCCAAACCTTTTGGCACCAGGGACCAGTTCTGTGGAAAATAATTTTTCTACGAACTGCAGGGTGAGGAGGGGCTGGAGACAGGAGCTTGGAGCTCAGGCGCTAATAAGAGTGAAGCTTTACTTGCTTGTCCACCACTCACCTGCTGTGTGGCCTGGTTCCCTACAGGCCATGGACTGGTACTGGCCTGGGGCCCAAGGGTTTGGGACCTCTGTTGAAAAGGGCTTGGCCAGGAACCCTATTATTTCACACCTCCCTTTCAATTTGGCATTCCCATGAAGGAATAAGGGTATCCATGTGAACCCTAGCCTGTACAGCTACCATTTGAAGTGGGGGCCTTAATGTAGGGCTGCCCCCTATAATTATTCTAGTTCCTAGTAATTGAAGAAGGTCTTTTCTGAGTACAGGGATCAGACACTCTGGGACTATGAGAAAAGAATGAGTGAAATAATACCCATTCCAGAGACAACCCAAAGAAAAGATCAAATTTTGGGTTGTAGGGTTTCTGGTTACTCCTAGGGTGGTGCAGGACTGTGAGGAGGGGGGTTTGGAGAAGGAAGTAAGGACAGAATAGGTGGCCCTGGTATTTAATAATAAAGTTAAGGTCCTACCTGCCACATCCATGTGTACCTTAGGCTGCAGTCCAGGAATGGTCACCTCTTGAGGTGGGTCCAGCTGAGGTGGGCAACTTCAGTCTTGTGCCACCATCTGCAAAGCAGCTGTGGACTTGAGCCCAAGAGTTCTTCAACTCAAGGGACAGAAGGTTGTGCAGTAGCCTGCCTTCTTGCTCTTATAGCATGGTGCTCAAGGTAGCTTGTTATGATTTGGATATTCCTGAGACCAGTCCCTCCTTCCAGCACACACGAAATTCAGTGTCCTTTGGGGTGGACTTGGAGGGGCCTGTGGAATGTGATTGTCTTGCAAGAGCAACTAGAACTGAGCACACCTAGTCTTCTTCCCTTTCTCATTCTCCTGAGCCCTGGTCTCAGTTGTAAAAGACTGCATTGGCCATAGTTAATATTTTTTCCAAGAAAACTCTGGGCTTCTGAATGAGCTTTTGTAGATTCTACTATCAGAGGCTGATAGAGTTAAAAATTTGTCTTTTAGTATTGACTTGCCCTCAGATGATTCTAGATCCACATTGATGTGCTTGATGAGTACCTTCCAGACTAATGGAACCCAGACTAATGGCAGAGACCTTGGAATAGTTTATGCTTTCTGACAGCTGACCTTAAGTTCTGCTTTAATGCAGAGTAGGAAATCATTCCTTTCCCACTTCTGGGAAGGGCTCTTATAGTCCCATTCAGGAGCCATTGGTGGGACTGCTGTTCCTCCTACAGGATATTTGCTATCTGAAAAATGTAGGATGTTAACAAATTTTCTGGCCTTTTTTATTACTTTCTCCTGCTCAATATCTGATAGGGTCTGCCCCAAGACAACTGTAACATCCTTCCAAGTTAACTCATAAGCTAAGGAGAAGTGTTGAAAAGCATCTGTATATTTATCTAAGTTGTCAGAATAGTTTCCTCAGTTGGCTTTATATTGAGACAACAGAAAAGGGTTTATGAATCAACTGAGGGTCAAACTGTCCTGCGGTTTCTACTACAGCCTTGTGGGTGGGGAAGATTTTAGGGTAGAGAAAGCAGGGGCTATTGGTTGGGCTGGGGCTCCTGGGTGTGGGGCCAGTAAAGAAGACAGCTGGAGAGTTTTTCCCTGAGTTTCTACAGCAAGTGTAGGCTTTTAAGGGGTCTGGGAATTAGAGGAAAAGTTACTGGTTGAAGTGATGAGAGTAAGCTTACACTTACAACATACATCTCCTTGACCCCTTAGATAAAAGAACACTTGCACATACGGGATTTTGGACCATTTACCAAGCAGTGTGCAAAAAAGGTCAAGCTGTAAAATTATATTGTAATTTAAAGTCCCCTTAGTGGCCAAACCTCCCCATCCCATAGACAATATTGAGGCCAAGTAGTGTTGCAGAAAAATATGTCGACTTTTCTTCAGGGTTTAAGGATCAAACTGAAGCCAATTGGAAAGGATACATCTAGAGGGGTGCCAGCAGGAATAGATTCTTGGCTTCCCATCTAGAAGGGACAGATACTATGAGGTTAGACAGCCCATTATCTTGGGGTCTAAACCTGAGGGTTATGGCATCCTGAAACCCAGGGAACTGGGCCTCAGCATCCTGAGACTCTGGTATCCAAAACAGAGTGGAGGCAGAGGCAAGTGTGCTCCTTCCCTTCCTGAGGAGTTGCTTACCATACATAGCAAGAGTCTTGGCAGTTTCTGCATTCTTCTGGGAGCAGGAAAGTCTCAACCAGGCATGGGAGCCAAAGAGGCTCAACCAGGGATTGAAGAGGAAATTATATGAGACTAAAGGGAAAACAGGAAGAGTGGAGTCATGCAGAGCTTAGGTACGAGCAAAGTGGAGGCAAAAACTTCAGTGCCATTGAATTTGGCACTTGCTTACTGGGGGGATTTTATGAGCTGGATTCCTGTTGAAAGCTGTAATGCTGGGACCTAGTGAGTCATCACCACATGTCCTAGATTGTAGGCCTAAAATGAATTGACTAATCCAGTCACAATGACTCTCAGAATGGGGAAAATACTCTCCAGGACCAATAATCTGGACCGGGCCAGTCTTGTGGGTCCTTGGGCTTTAAACACAGGGTATGTTTGAGGGTGAGGGAGACCCCTGTTTTGGTAAAGAGCCAGAGGTGCAGGTTGCAAACCCAAATTTGTTCCCTCTGCCTCTCAAAGCCACACAAAAGACAGGTTCATGTCAACTTGTCTGCCCATTCAAGCTGATCTGTTTTAAACAAGTGTGCAGGAGGCTCCCGAGGAGGTCCATGCAAAAGGTTTCTTGTTCCCACTTGAGGTGGGCACAACGGGGCTGAGCCCAGTTTGAAATGGGAGTATAATGCAGGGTTTGGAACAGGCAGGCAAAGAGTCTAAGAACCTTGGATTCGATGTGGTAAACTATTGTTAGGTGGGGCCATAACTGGCCACAGAGTACCAGGAGTTGTCTATTGATGGACTCCAGCCAATGGTGGTATAAGCAGTGTTCATAGAGGCAAGAGAGGGGAGGGATAGGGTCTCCATCAGCAGGGTGGGGTACTATCTAGTGAAGACACATGGCCCAGAGGAGTGTGTCCACTGTTCATTAAGAGAGCAGATGCAATACTTGACCTGCTTGCAGGGTAGGCAGAAAGGGTTGAAGTATAAATAGAGTGGCCAAAAGGCAGCAGGAGAAGCTAGATCTAAAATGAAAGGTAAGGACTTATAAGAAAGGCTGATTGAATGAGAAGGCATGGTTAGAAAAAGGAGGCTAGAAAGGCTGGGCTTTTCTGCTGAAGCTTAAAATCTTGTCTCCTCCTCTGGAGAACTAAGTAGGGGAAATGCCACATGGGTGGGAGTGTGATTGGTTTTACAATGTTCCTTGTTGCATGGATGTTTGCTTGAAGCTGTCTGGGGACCTGGTGTCTCTTCCCTGGTCCAGGACTGACCAGCTTATCCTTTCATGGGAGACTTCTAGCAGCAAGCACCCTAGTGGGTTTTAAATGCTTGACCCATGCCCACAGGGTGTGGCAATTTCTCCAGAGGGAGAGAGCAAGATATCCTCAGCAAAACCAGTAACTATACAGAGCTGGTTTGCAAACTGCTCTCACCAAGGATACAACCATGAAGACAGCCCAGGCAATGTAAAAGAGTGTGAAAAAATCAAGGATCCATGGTGATATGGTCAAAGAAAAATTGCAGTGGAGGAGACTTACCCTATCCAGGGATCTGAGTCACAGCACCAATAGATGTCAGTGGGGCTTGGTTCTTCTCACTTACACAATAGTTACAGATGAGTGAGACAAAAGTGGGTAAGAAGTAAGAGTTTTATTAGTATGTCCTCAAGGGAGAGAATGGGCCTCCTGAGCATGGTGTGAAAGGGCAGTCTCCTGAATCTGCTCCCTTAAGTACATGTGTGATTATTGTATTAGCATAAGGGAGGGGTTCTAAATTGATTGACAGATACTTTGGTCATATAACTTGAGTCTCTTCTGGGCACGCCCTTTCCCATAATTCTCCTTGACTACTCATATGGGGGGTGGGTGGTGAGGCTAAAACCACAATGGAAATTTTGCTAACAAGGGTGGTTAACTGAAACTATTTCAACTATTTGCCTTGGGTGAACAAAGGCAGTGTGGCCCCCTTCCTTCTTCCGCCCACTGCTCATTTCTAACTGCTGTCTACAGGAATTTGTTTCTTTACGTATGTAGCATATTTTAGAATTTGTGGGAAGTTCTCAGTCTTTGTAGTTAAAACTGAAAAATGTCCCTTTTAACGTTCTTATTGTGTTGGAAAGATTTTTCTGTGTTCATACTCCTTTAACTCTGTGTATATTACCTGAGTGTTGGGTTGTCTGTTAATTACTCTAAATTCAGCCTGATTCACTTTTTGCTTTATTTGTGAAAATGTGACTAGTAAATTAAGTTGTTTTTTTTTTTGAGGGGGTGGTGAGTGGGCAAACAGAAGAAATTCCTTTTTGGGGTTTCAAATACAGGTGATTTCCCTGTATCAGGAATATCATGCACTTCTTTTAATTGTGTTATTAAACATGCCCTGGAGTTCAGTCATCCTAAGTTATTGCTCTTTAGCAATCTGATATTCAATACTTATGTTGTTTCCATGTCTATATAGTTTAACCAATAATGACTGATATTCTTACTCACTGCTCAGCTTCCTTTGGGGATTTATACATTGTGGAGGCTAAAAAGATAATATTTCTCCTACCTTTTAAGTTCTTCTAGCTGGGCTAATAATCAAAATAACAGATAGATTAACAGGAAAAATATCCATGATTTATTATTATGAATAGACATTGGAGGGTGTCACCATAATGAGAACCATTAGGCATTAGATAGTGAAACTGATATATTATTATGGACAAAGTAGAAAAGAAGGCCAAGGTCTGGGATTTTTAAGAGGAAATAAACAGTTTACAGGTGGCTGAGAAAGAAAGGAACACAAATTAAATGGCAAGCAAATTCCTGCTAGACAATCCAGCAACAATGGCACACAGGGAGGAATCTAATTAACAGACCCCTGCTTGGATCCTCTCTGTCTACCATACTTAATTCAAATTAAGCTAAGGTTAAAACTCTTAAGGTGATTATGCTAAGATTTCTTTCCTAAAGCAGGTATTTTAATCTGAATTATCTCAGGCAGGAAAGGGGGGTCAAAAGTTCTTTCTGTATCTTTTGTTTCTTAATAATCAGCTTAAAAATCAATATCCCAAAAGGCGTATTTTGGGGATGTCAACACTTTGGTCCCCCTCAACATGCAAATCATACTTAAAAAATAAATCCTGACTGTTCTATTTTAAGGGACTGCTTGCCTATCCAATACACCAAGTCCTTTTAATTTCTGTCCTAGCTTTATAGTCACTGGGGATGCCAACTTTACTTAAGATTAAAAGAAATCTTTTGATACAGAGAAAGATTCTAAACTCAGGTAGTTTTTAAAAATCCAGTTGTATTCGCTATGAAGAAATTCTTACTTTTACAGAGATGACAACTTAATACTGGCATGCTGCCAGGAGGAGGGGGCGGGGCAAAGCAGAAGGTTGCCTGAGGCCACAGAGAAGAAGCTAGTATGGGGGGAGGGGGGATGCCAGATTGCCCTACCTCTGAGCAGACACTGCAGGAGGAGGTGTAGATCTGCCAGTCTAGCCTGAGAAAGGGTGGGATTGGCTGGGAAGCTGGGTGCTTCCAGATTGCATGGAATTATGGGCTGGGGGATTTAAACAGAGGGAAGGCAGAGACTTGGCTCTCTTTCTCTTCCTTGAGGATTCTCTTGGATGGTTGTGCAGTGGTTGCCTGCCTTTCTGAAAGGATGGTGTTTTTAAATGGGAGAAGGATCTCCGGGAGCCATCTTGAACTGGTCTGGCAGAGGGTAGAGGAGTTTCTCTCTAGGTGTTCTGGAGGCAATGGGCTCTGAAGCAGTTGCCTGCCATTCTTCCAAAATTAGGTAGCTTTTGAATAAAAGACTCCTTTTCTTTTCCACCAAACGTTTGCCTCTGGAACTTGCCTCTGGGCAACAAGCAGCAGGACCCCACTTCTGTTCGGTAACAAAGTTAAATTAGAAACCCATACCATAGTTTACATTGCAAGTTTAAAATTCTGTATCAGTTTAACCTGCTCTCATTTGGTTTGTTTTTTCCATTACACACTTTTCATTATATTTTTCCATTAGTAAAGAAAAGCAATGACCCAAAGAATCTATGTGTCTAAAACATAATTTCAGAAAGCAGCAATGGCATCATTGATTTTCCCTCCCAAATGATGTGCTGTGAAAAAGAGAGGGGTTATAGAGATTCAGCATAAAATAAAGACATGTTTTAGTGTACGGAACAACGTGACTTCTGGTTCCCACTGAATAGAGCTTCTTCATTTTCAAACAAATTTACCCCAACAATACCTCTTTCTCTCTCTCTCTCTCTCACATACACACATTGCTAATTCTTTATAAAGGAGGGGAGTCGTTTCCTTTTCAAATCCTATAATACCCTCAATTCATAGATTTTTTTTCTATTCCTCTAAAATTAGACAATGTTTTTTCTGTGTGTGGTTGAAAAGGGGCCACATACTAAACCTGACAAGCTCAGGAGAGTCCTGTGTGGCAGCCTTACAAACTCAGATCTAGGTTACCATGTAGAATGGTCTGAAATTAAAACTTTTAAACTAAAAGCAGGTACTAGAAGGCAGTCATGTCCCAGGCCAGAATCTTCCCTGAGAAAAGTCAGTCTGTTCCTTACTTGAGCCTGTCTATTGCCTTTTTGCATCTAAAATAACATAGCTTTGGAATGTCAAGCTAACTTCCCTTTTTCTAGATCTCTCTGGGTGCAGACCACACCAGAGCAGAGCAAATCCTCTCACTGTTATTGCTATCACGTTAATTGTTGGCTGTTAACTATCCTGTATGCACCTATGTAAAAGAAGTATGTGTCTATCATTTTCCTTTTTTATCAAATCCCAGAGGTTCCCCCACACCTTTACTTTCTCTCTCCTCCCTAATCCATCACCAATGGATTTCATGTAATCCACTTACACCTCCTTCTTTGCTTGTAGTATAAAATAAGATGCAAAGCTGTGCATCATTTTCCAGCACGTTTTTACTAACACTTGCTTTCTATCCTAAATTCTACACTTAACACTTATAAATTGATGGTCTGCCATTAAAAAAAGAAAGAGGAGAATGATTTTCTGTCAAAGTTATGTAAGTGGATGATATACAAACTTTAAGTCAGAAATGGAATTAAAATATGCAATTCTAATTTAGAGAAGATTTTCATTAACAACTATAAAAGACATTTTTAATGGATGATACATCTACCTTTCTTCTAAATTGAGATATAAAGCACATAATTAAAATGCAAAATTGCCTCACTAGAAAGTCACAGAATTATTTAAAGCATTACTCTACATGGTACTTGTTTTCAATCTAAATTCTGAGAGGATTTTCTGGCTTCCAATTTTATTCCAAAATGATACGAGCAATATATGTATCTTATATAAAAAGTAACAATTATAGAGAGGGACCCCACCTCCAAAGTCATGTAAAACTGAACCTATTAGCCAATTCTGCCTTTTTTTAAGAGACGAAAAAGGGTAGTGATTACATAATTTATATCAGTGAAAGATATAAAAATATTTTTACTCACAGAGTCTGGTTGTCATAGAGCCTGGTTGACAGAGGAGATTATAGGTCTGATATTTTAATGTCGTTGCTAGTATGGGATACTTAGGGTTAGCACCTGGTATAGGTAGTCCATAGTTTAATAGGACACATTAGTCAGTCTGTTGATTCTCAAAGACAGGACTGAACTTAGCTATAGGAGATGGAAAACTAAACTTCTCCTTTAAGAAAATGAGAGAATTAAGTGTGTGTGCATATAGAAGAATTGGTCAATGGGACAGACCCAGAGAGATGGGAGTGATAAGGCAGAGAGGAAAGAGTGTTGAACAACAGGGCAAAAGTGCTCATGCACCTGGTGAACTACAAAGAAATTCCTATTGGTGAAGTGGGCAGAGTTTTAATTTTAAAAACTTAAAAAATAACATATTTATTATGGGAAATATCAAACATGTGCAAAATACAGAGAATAGCTTAATGAACTCCCTCTGCCTATCACCCAGCTTCAGCAATGATCAATCACTGGCTAATCTTGCTTCCTCTACAAAAATGCACACTTTCCTTTCCACACTCCTCCTGAATCTTTTAAAATCAAATCCCAGTCATTATATAATTTAATTTATTAATATTTCAGTTCTAAAATATAATGGTTTTTCTAAAATTTACAACCATACTATTATTATGCTCCCAAACTGAGCAATAAATCCTCAAAGTTATTGAATCTCTAGTCGGTCACATTTTCCCAATTTCATCTGTTAACAGTGTAAAATTGGTTATATGTCCCAAGTTTTATGTTTTTCAATCTTTCTATTTTCCTTTCCTGTTTGTTGAAAACAAGGTCATTTTTCCTTAGAGTTCACTGTATGACCAAGTTGGCTAATTGTTACCTGTGATGTTGTCTCATATGTACTTCTGTTCTTCAACTTCCCACAAATCGAGTGTCAGGTACAGAGGCTTCATGAGATACAGGTTTGATATTTTTGTCAAGAATAGTTCACAAGGGGTACTATGTCATCTACTCTTGACTTTTTTATGCTAGCAGACATTAATATATGCATATGCTACATTCACTCTTTAATTAGAAGTTGCAAATGGTGATATTCTAATTCTATCATTACTTCATTTATTATCAGGAATACTTCTTTAAAAAGAATCTTGGAAAATCTAAGAACTGTCATTGTGGAGATTCAGTTTTTCTTGCACATTTAATAAATTTAATATTTAGTGAATTTAGTATCGGTAAGTGATATTTTGCAAGGGAAGTCAAAGAAAGCTTACCACTTCTAGCTTTCTATCCACCTAATAGGGTGGATAATTACATAATTCATAACTAATATTTTAGCAAAAGGGAAAGCTTGGAGACAAAAAAGACTAATGAAAATTGAAGCTAACCTTGTGGGTCCTTCACTGAAAGAGCAGTGAATACAGTATGTTGTTTTATGTAACATCATTTTAAATGTAAAGGACATGATATCTTGGTAAGAAAATCCAAAATCAGGAAGAATATTTTCCAAAGTGTAACTATTGATAGGAACTTTTATATTTTCATATTATAGTGTTAATTTGTATTTATAATTAAAATCCTCAAGGCACATAAACATAACCAGTTACTTTTGGGGTACTAAAGATATATAAAAGTATACTAATTTATTAATTAATTTATCTATTTAAGAAATATGCTATGTAATTAACATAAAAAGAGGTACGGCTTTAGGCTTGTAAAAGAATGAACATTACAATTCTTGCAAGTGACTTTTTTGTAATGACTACATTTTTGTCTGTGGAGAAATTCAACCACACTTCGACCGTTGATATTTTCAGCTGTGACACCAAATAAGTTTCTTTGTTCAATTTGGTTGGTTCGATTGAAAGTCCATAATAAAGAATTCAGAGATGTGGGATTTTATGTGAGTACATTTATTTTCAACTTTTTTTTTTTAAGATTTCCCTTTAGAAGAAACCTGTTCATTAAAAAGAAAAAATGAGGCCTGTGTCAGGCCGACTGGAATAAAATTTTCATTATAATCTTGAGAGATCATGTCTCTATTGCAATTCCCTTTATGAAGAAAATGAACTGATTATATGAGTAAAAATGGGACTCTATAATATCTTTACAGCTCAGCTTAGCACTTTATTTCTAATGGGCTCTATGAGGCAGAGGAAGGAGAAACTTCCTTTGTCTATTTTTAACCTTCATCTCGAGTTTTTGTCTCCTCCAGTGAAGCTGAAGTCCCTGTGGCTGCTGAAAGAGGGGTGAACGTATGTACATGAGCAGGACATTTCTTATCCAGAATTCTATCACTATATGCCGTTTTCTGAACAGTGCTATCATTAATTAGTTCAATCTTTCTCTCCATCACTGGCCACATTATATTTTTCAATGTGCCTGCAAAATGGCAAAGTAAAATGCCATCAGTTTATTCACTAAATCAAACGTTCCCATATATACCATGTGACAAGCCCTGTACTAAGATTGATTTCTTTCCTAACGGGGCTTGTGCAAGTGCAGTCCATTGTATTTATATGTAGAGATGTAAAAAATATATATAAATTTGTAAGTAAGGCACTTACCCACAATGAGAAGATAAGCAGATGAAGAAAGGCAGCAGGAAGAGGCAAGCCATTCTAGGGAGAGAAAGTAGCATGTACAAAATCAAAAAGGTGTATGTCAGAGGACCTTCATCATTCTTCTTTGAACATTCAAGACATTGGTCACTTGTAATAGGATATGTGCTCCTTCCTTACAGAAATACATGGACTAAATAAACTTCAACTGGAGAGAATAGGGCCACATGAACTGGGCTATTACTTTTCTAAGAGTCAATTTATAGAATTTCCAAGTAGAAGAATTGGAAAGTGTGATATGTGACATAGTACTTATATCCCATGCTATATAATGTGCCACACACACACACACACACACACACACACACACATACTGGTCAGTTTTTATGTTTGAGAGCAACTAGTATGATTGCTATAGCAATCATCTTGGGTATAAAAAAAATGGAAGGATATCCCCTTGTCAAAAAGAAGTACAATGGCGACTTTGTAACTGTGGAGCTTTCTCTGTCTACGCTCATAAAGTGGTGGATGACCCACTTGTCAGAAATATGTTAAGGTCTACTATCAGTTGAGAAAACAATGTCCAGAAGGAGTTTCTGATAATCTGATATTCTGTGTCAGTACAAAATAAAGAAACATTAAAAACAAACATAGGGCTTCCAGTCAAGTAGGTATATATATTACTCATGTCCTCTCACAACCACATCCAAAATCACAGCTATAGTACAGAACAACCATCATTCAGAACCACCTGGCACCTAGCTGAGTAGAAGTCTTATCACTAAGGATACAAAGGAAAAGCCACGTTGAGAGACTGGTAGGAGGGGCAGAGAGGCAAAAGTGTGCTGGTTCTGCACCCAAGTGTAGTGGTTAGACATTGGGAAGGATATCTTTGCTGTGGAGGTACCCCCATGAAAAGCTGGGATACTGGCCCCAGACCAGCCACCTAGCTGAGAGTTCCAGTGCCAAGAAGAGAAGTCTGGCTGTGTAAACCAGCAGAGACTGTGGCTGAGGGAGACAGAGAGCGCTGGAATCCCTGGTGGTCCTCTTAAAGGGGTTACATGGACTTACTCGGACTCACTTACTCTGAGTTCCAGCACTGGGACAGCATCTCAAAAGGTGCCAGGAACATATGGAGAGAAAATGAATTGTCTGGCTTTGGGGCAAATGTTGTAAGGGGCAGCTTTCTCTCAGAAATACTGGCAGAGGCCGTTGTTCCTTTGCTGAGTCCTTCCCTACAGAGCCAGCAGATGAGTAGCATATCTGAGTCTTTATCTACCTGCCTATCACTGTTCCCTTCACACTAGTGATTCCCTGAATCCTGCCTCACCCGACCTGGGGACCTACCCTAGATATTTCCAGTGGCTTTTCCATACAAATAGCTTGCCTTGGCTCATGCTTCAGACTTTCCTAAAAATCTCTCAAAGATTAACAAACTCCATACAAGTGAATTTGGCCTCAGTGTAACTCACACCTCTTACTAAGTGGCCCCAGGCCCAGCACTAGTGGCAGCTGGCCTAGGTTGGCAGCTTGGACTGTCCTGGGCACCTCCAGGCCCAGCACAAGTAGCAGCCATCTGCAGATCACTTTGTAGCTCATGCCAGTGGCCCAGGAAGGGCACAGGTGGTGGCTGACCTTGGCCTACACCTCCTCACAGGCCCCAGAGCCAGCTCACCCGGTGGTCAGCTCCAGACCATATTGACACAACACTCAACCACCTTCACAAGTGACACACTCATATTCCAGACTCATCAGGCCCCAGAGCCTTGCTGAGTGAGTTCTGCTCCATGGGGTCGGCTCCTGTACAGCACTTTCTCAGGTGTAGTCGCCATAAATTCCCTCAAAAGACACTTATGGAGCTGCATTTGGTTAACATTATTGAATGTGTTCAAGATGTAGCGTGTTTTGATGGAGAAAGTGGTGAATACCTACTGGACACCCAAAAAGAGAGGTCTGGTAGGCAGTTTTAACTTTATGATTTTTATTACCTCTCTGAAGCATGATGTGGAGAAAGAAGTGAGTCAGTTTTGGGGATCAGGAAGATTAATCACAGTTTGTAAGAGTTGGATGTGGACTTCTAACAAACCTATTTTCCCTTTAGAAGCCGCCCTGTCATTTTACTGTACTCTTACCATAGAAAGGGTGCCAGATGGAAAGGTTTGCTGCTGTAGTTAGGAAAACATATATGGTAGGCATAAGGTTGTGAGAGATTTGGAAACATAACATTTTATCATCGAGCGGCAGCCTTGCATGTGCAGTAGTCAGTTTTCCCATATTTTTCTTCCTGAAATACTTTTCGGTTCCTTGGTGTTGTTTTGTTTTGTTTTAAGTTAGAGGTTCTGGTATATATACTTTTGGGAATTTATTGTTCCATAAGACTCTGTTTCTGATATGGTTAGGGTAAAATATTAAGATGTTTAATAGTGCTAAAGAAATGATGTGTGTGTGTGTCTCCTTTCATATCAATAATATTTTTGAAGATCTAATATTTGCCAGGTCTTGTTCAAAGTACTACAAATAGAGCACTAAACAATAGGAAGAATATCTCAGCTTCATTAACACTTGCCTATAGGAGACAAACAGTGATCCTTGGACTCAATCTAGTGGTTACACTTCCCAGCAAAAGAATAGAACTTAGATTTTACTATACATTGCAACAGACCCTGACAGAGGAGAGAAACAGCTGAATTATAGACACATACAAAGGGATACGAGACAGAGCACAGACATTTATTGAATATTCTTAGGGGTATATAAGTGAGTAAAATATAGCTTTTATCATGAAGCATTTGTAGTCTAATGAGTTCATATGAGACAAAAAACAGGTAGTTTCAAAATTATATAACATTGGATTGGCCAAAAAGTTCATTTGTTTTTTCCATAAGATGGCTCTAGTAGTGCTTAGTTGTCTTTAACCTCATTTGAAACAATTGTGTGAGATTGCATTGTGACCACTGTCATATCAGCGTGCATTTAAAAAAACTTACCAAAATTGGTATATTTTTGTATAGCCATTTTAATATTGAAGATGGAAAAAATAAGCAACATTTTGGGCATATTATATTTTATTATTTCAAGAAAAGTAAAAACGCAACTGAAACACAAAAGTTTGTTCAGTGTTTGGAGAAGGTGCTGCGACTGATTGAATGTGTCAAAAGTGATTTGTGAAGTTTCGTGCTGGAGATTTCTTGCTGGATGATGCTTATGGTTGGGCAGACCAGTTGAAGTTGATAGCGATCAAATTGAGGCATTAATTGAGAACAATCAACATTATACCACAAGGGAGATAGCTGACATGCTCAAAATATCCAATTCAATAAAGTTATTAGTGAAAATGAAAAATGTGTCTTTTATTTTCTGGAAAAAATAATATGGACTTTTTGGCCAACCCAATAATGTTGCCCTAGACATAATTTGAAAAGTCCTGTGTAGTCATGTCCATAGACATATGCCATATAGCAGACGGCACCTTCCAGATTTCTTTTGTAATATTTTAAAGAAACATGTTAAACTAAACTTTTAGGAAACATAAATATATGACAGGCTTTGTGGAAAGCTATTTACATGCTGTTTCATTGAGGTTTTACAGCAGATTTTCAATAACTGACATACAGGGATTGACAAAAGTAGGTTTACAGTTTACATGGAAAATAGTGCAATAATTAATAAATCATAATATGAGAATAAACTGTTTTGTGTCCTCACAACTGTAAACCTACTTTTGCCCATCCCTGTATCTATAAAACTTTCTAATAATGAGAAAATTAAGACAATGGTTTAGCCAT
>VMDR010025707.1:0-14356 GCA_007922815.1 Macrotus californicus | reverse complement strand
ATCAAAAATCATCATGGGTAAAACTGGAGCAATATTTCACAACAATGGCAGATAATAGTTTCTAACACCTATACCTAAAGAGCACACTGAAAATTTACAATATGAACTCAATTTTTAAATGGACAAAATATATAAACAATTATTTAAAAGGTAATACAAAAGGATAATGTACATACATTTTTAAATCCACCTCAACAGTAATTTACAAAAGGAAGACACAAAACAAGGAGATACCTTTTCTGTTGTTATTTTTACCAGTATATCAGCATAAATTTAAATATAATAATACTCAGCACTAGAGAATGTGAGCCTAGAATTTTCCACACATTGCTGGTGGGAGGGTCAAATGTTCCTACTTTGGGGGAGCAACGTGGAAATAGGTCACCCTTATCAGATGTTTCCTCCTCTTAGTCCACAAATCTTCCCTAGGGAGACAGATAAAAGACAGCAAAATGTCACGCACAAGAGTCTCCATTGTAGCAGGTTATATAATAGCAAAGGACCAAATATAATTTAAACGTGCAGTGGAGGATCGGTTAACTACGTTCCGGCACAAACACTGTGGAGAATCAGGCAACGGGATGAAAATAGGCAAAACCATTTTCTTTTTTACCACCCAACCCCTAACAGCTGTCAGCCTGCTCTGTCTCCAAGTCCGGGTCTATTTTGCTTGTCAGTTCATTAGAGTCCATATGTGAGTGAAATCATATAGTACTTGTTAAAAGCATTTTACAGTGTTTTTTAAAGAAGTCGTTCCTGTCTGCAAGGGGATTACAATTTTGCCGTAGAGATAAGTTGTACTCGTAGAACGGGAAATAGCAGTTAGGACCGCCGGTGTTAGCAGGGTCTCTGAGAAGGAGCCTGGTGGCAACGTGCAAAGGCACACACTCTCACGCACTCACACACACTCGCTTGCACACATATTCAACACGCACCCTCACACACACGCACCCCCACACGCACATTGTCCAGCTGCAGGGGTTTCCCTTCTCTTCCTGCTCTCACCAGCCTAGGACTGTGCCTTCATCCTTCCAGGGAAGATGGGCTAGAAAGAAAGACGAAGCATACCGCCTTTGCACTTAGTCCCTGCCCAACACAGGGGTTCTGGAAGCTCTAGAACAGCACGGCCTTGCTGGGAAGCTCAGCCCTACAACAGAAGCTGGCGGACAAGGACAAAGCCTGGTGACCGAGACAGGCAAGCAAAGGCACGCAGGCCCGCAGAGGCACACCTGATGGAGCCTACCTGAGACAAGCTTAAAATTGAGAGCAAACTCTGGGGAGCCAAGGAGTTAATTTTAATTATTATATTCCTTTCTCTCTGGGATTTCGAATTTAAACCCAGTTGGTCTGGTTTTTGTTTGGGTTTTTAAGTTCAACATTCATGTCCAAGATTCAGTAATCCAAGTGAGAAAAAACCCAAAAAGCTGTTTGGTGATTGTTGATTGCAGCCAACCAAATTAAAGCACGAGATCGGAATTGCTTGCTTTCCTGTAGAGGGAAGAAAATAACATGTGTGTGAGTCCTGAACAGGTTGCCTGGCTGATTCTGTTTCTATCTACTTGACTCAGCAAAGGAAGCAAAACCGTTCAGCAGCAATTTGCAAGGGCACCTTGACACCTGAAGAGCTCACTGATTCAGGTTCTGCCACCTTTAGCGCTCCTCAGCAATGAACCAAAGGAACGGAATCTTGCTCCAAAGAGGGCATAACTCTAGCATATTCGTGGGGCTTTTGAATCTCCTCTACCCGGACGATAAAGGAAAGAGCCCTTAGCTCATCTGCAATCACATCATAAGTTGGAGAGGGGGAAAATCGGGCAGGAGAAGTACAATGTATTTAAGGCAATCATTTTTTGTCTTCTAAGGGGTGACCCAACTCCTTATAAGTGAGTTATTTCGAGAAGCTACGATGAAGGACTATTCGAGTCTGTTACGCATCCTGTTAAGATTAAGCTGACCCAGGCGGCAGCCAATCAGTGATGCATAATAAACAAAAGTTGTCTGGACGTGGTGGACAAACTGTGCTTCAGGGAGACCAGAGGATGAAGCCACCAGCATGGACCAAACTCCAAGTGGGAAGAGAGGATATATAGTTTTCTATTGCCCCTGTAACAAATCACTACTAACTGTGGCTTAAAGCAACATAAATTTATTATGCAGAGACTGGCAGGTCAGAAGTCTGGTAGGGTCTCACTGGGCTAAAATCGAGAAGTCAGCATTGCCGTGTTGCTCACAGGAAGCTCTGGGTGAAAAGTGACTTCCAGGCTCATTCAGGCCCCTTGCACTGAGGCTGTGGGGGTGAAGTTGCCTCTCCTTGCTATTTCCTCCAGGGATCATTGTCAACTTTAGAGGGCGCCTGCCCTACTTGGCTCCTGCCCCACTCCCTTCATCTTCAAAGCCAGCAATGGCTTCCTGACCTCTCCTCTGCTTGCCTCTCCCACCACGTCTTTCTGACTCCAGCTGTAGAAGTTTTAGGGGCTCAAGTCACTAGATTGGGTCTATCTGGACAATCCAGGCTGCTCCCCATATTTTAAGTCAGCTGATTAGTAAACTAAATTACATCTGTAAAGTTCCTTCACAGCAGTCCCAAGGTTAGTGTTTGATTAAATAAGCTGGGGACCAGCATCTGGGGGACAGCTTTAAAATGCACTTTTCACTGAGGCTTTGGCAGAGGGAGTAGGCACCAGCAACACGGCTGCCGTCCAGAGCCCAGGCACAGAGAGACACCATAGATTTATCTGGAGGACTCCACTGGCCAACAGGTTTCTGGGGCAGTGACACCAGGCACCCAGTTTTATCCTGTGTCCTGCTCTTTGCTGCGATTCCTCGGTTATCCCCTTTGGTTCACAGCCCGGTATAAAGTGCTGCCACGGGGAACCGAGGAAGGGCTGTGTCCATACTTCGGGGTACCCATCCTTTCACCATTGAAAAGTAGCACTACCTAATGCTACCCCAAGCAGACATTTCTCAGATCTGATTGACTATTGTCACATCAGCAGCAGTGGCATCACCAAGATAATTCCCATGTATCACTCACTTGTTTACTTTGTGCCAGACATTGAAATGGGTGCTTTACATGTAGAGTTTATGACACTGTTACAACACTCAGATGAATTAGGCATTATTTTTATTCCCATTGTGCAAACAAAGCCCAGTGAGGTCCACCAAATTGCCCAAGTTCACTAGGCAAGTTGCAAGCTGGTCACCTGGACGCCACAGCTGCAAGGGAGGCTGGGAAACTGAGTATCTAGCAAAGGGAAGAAAGTCCCTGTAATCAGCATGAACCGGTGGTTCTCGGAGTTTACTGAGGGACTCTTCTTCACAGGGCCTGTAAGCTTGCCCTTCCCGCCTACTTCTTGGTGCGGGGTCCAGTTGTCAATTAAAACAGTAGGCTGAACACAGAAGCAGATGTGAGAATCCACTGGCTTCTACTAAGCCAGACATTTAAGAGGTTTGCAAAAATGTAAGCGAATATCTCACTTTTTTTGTTGTTGTTTTGGAAGATGGTTGTTTTTCCATATAATAGGTTCATTATTGTTATTTTTAAATTAATAAAATATATTTTAAATTCTCAGTCTTAATTTTTCTATATAAAACATTAATAGATGTAACCTACATGAACAGAAGCTCTTTGATGTCCTCACTAATTCTTAAGAGTGTAAAGAGACCCTAAAATCAAAATGTTTCCCTTAGAATCAGGAGTCAGCACACTAGGGCCCTGGGACGAGCCTGGCCTACCGCCTCTTTTGTAAACAGTTCTGTTTGACACCGCCGCCCGCGCCCCATCGTTTCTGCTTCGTCTACGGCTGGTCCTGCATTGCGAGGGCAGAAATTCGTAGTGATAACAAAAACTGCGCGGCAACAAAGCCTAAAATATTTTCTGTCTGGCCCTTTAACAACGACAACAAAAGTTACCAACCAGGACTTAGACGGTCATGATTCCTGATGAGGGGCCTGGCGCACGGCCACGCGGGATCGAACCGGGGTCCCTTCATCTGTGAACAATGCGGGCGCGACCTCTGTCCGCGGGAAGCGCATCGCCCTGCTGGGCTGCGGGAGTGGAGGCGCAGGCGGGAAGGGTAAGCAAGTCAGTGCTGCCTCCCAGCAGTTTGGGCGGCGCCGAGCACAGGGTCCCTCGGCAAACGCTCAGTGCTTGCTGATTGTGTAACCGAACGAATAAGGGGAGTGTGTGACAGAGAGGCAGACAGAAACAAGAAGCTGCCTCAGCGCTCAAACCACTGGACCTTTAGGGCTTCTCTTTTTCAACAATGCCCTACTTTTACGTACCTTTTCTTCTTGATGAACTTTGCTTTTCAAGTTCCATTTAAAAATCCCTGGAGCCATTGAACTAATTCTTTATTGTTTGCTGCTTAGATTGTGGTTTTTCTAATATAAATAATGAGATGGACACATCTCTTATTATTGCCTTAGGATAAACCCATAGAGTTAGCAATGCTGAGTCAAATGGAATGTATGCTTTAAGGCTACTGATCCTAAAAGACAACCAGAAAGCCCTTTCCGATAGGCAGAAGCCACCTCGGGCACTCCCACAACCTGCTGCTGGAGCACAAGGTGCCACCAGGCAAGGTGTCCTCCGTGGAGAGTCCCCTCGCATGCCCCCTGCGAGAAATGGCGTGACTAAACACCATGAAGTCAATGTCCTATTTTGCCTTATTCCCAAACCTATCTTATTATTTCCCTAGAAAAGTACCGTGAGGCCCATCAGAAATCACCTCCGCTCACTAGAAGTCTTTGGCTGTGGTGGACAGGCACATTGGACTGACGACAGGTGCAAGAAGAAGTGCCTCAGAAAGGAATCTGACTTCATTTTTCTTCTTGCCCAATATTTTCAGACATTTGATGAGAGGGAGCAAGAGGGCGAGAGAAAGAAAGAAGAGAGAGAGAGAGAGAGAGAGAGAGAGATCAGTAGTTTGTGAAACAGTGTCCTTCGGGAAACACCTAGGGGCAACTCCGATTCCGTCTGGAAGAGCCTGGGCGCAGTCATCTGCTCTCCCCTCCCGCTCTGACGTGCAGAGTTTTCTGTGCTTCTGAGTCTAGTTCTCAATTCTGCTTCACGGGCTCCATGCATTTCCAAGTCTCCCTGTAACTCTGATCACTTGTGAGGAGACACCCTGCGGCTGGGCATCCTTCTGGAAGGATTTCTGTAGCATTCACCTAATGACCACAGCCTTGCCACCCCAGGGTGTGACCACTTCCCCACCACTGTGTGAACTAACTGGAGGGATTGGGACTTAGAGACTCTCAAATATCAACAGGCCTTTTTGACTAGGCTGTCAGGTATATTTTAAATGGCTACTCTCCTTAAACCACACTGGCCCAGGGGAGTCTGACCTCTGCCCAGTGTTGATAGACAAAATATTTAACAACCAATATGGCCCCACACTGACTGATCACGAGGGCAGCCAGCCACAAACAGCCAGATGGCCCTGCTGGTGCGTCTGAGCTGAAGGGGAGCCCTGCCTCCAGCTACCTTCTGGCCCTGGCCCATGGGGAGGGCTTCTTCCTTCATTCTGATTTTTGGATGTTGACTGTGGTTCATCATCTTATGTAACCACACATTTCCAGATTGTTTGTTGTTCAATACAAGAGAAAATCTGTCCTTCTGGAGAGTATGCTATACGGAAATTCCCTGTGGTCACATTCTGATGAGCCCTTTGAAGTAGGCTGGTCTTCTCTGCTCAGAGACCTGGAAGGCACAAGAAGGTCGAGAATGCCCAGGGCCCAGGGACCAGCCTGGGGCTGGAGGTGGGAGACCTGGGTTTTCACCACAGCGCCAGCTCTACGACCCCAGGGTGGTCAATGCTTCGTGTCACTTGGCTAGGGCAAAGTCCCCAGTTAGTCAACCTAGGGGTCTCTGTGAAGGTATTTTGTAGGTGTGATAAAAGTCTATAATCAGTTTGCTTTAGGTAAAGATCATCCTAGATCTTGTTGGTGCGCCTGGTTAAATCAGTCAAAAGGCCTAAAGAACAGAACTGAGATGTCTCTGAAGAAGAAGAAATGCCACCTGTGGACAGCAGCTTCAGCTCATGCCCGAGGGCTCCAGCTGCCCTCCTGAGAGCCTGCTCTGTGCATTTCAGGGTTGTCTAAGCAGCCCATACAATCACGTAAGCTGATTCCTTCCAGGAAGTCTATATCCGTACCCATATCCATACCCACACCTATATCCATATCCATACCCACACCTATATCCATACCCATACCTATCTCCATATCCATACCCATATCCATACCCACACCTATATCTATATCTATGTAACATGATGGACGAGACAAGGATTCTTCCAGGCCAGGATTCATTGGTGCCTGCCCATTCCAGGGAGCCTCCTCTCATCCTGTGACTTTCCGGTCTGGCTGGTCATTCACTCAGGAGGGGAGATACATACTCTGTAGTCCTTGAACTTTCCGCATCATCGCATCTGTAATGAAGGTAGGAGGCAACAAGCACCGACAAGCAGGGAACATTTATTCCTATTTCCTGTGTGCCTACCCAGAGCAAGGAAAGAAGGTGAATGAAGAAAGGAGAGCCTGCCCTCTTGGAGCTTGTGGTCTGGAGGGTGCACAGACATGGAACTTGGTTGGGGTCTGAGCGGGCTGCTAAAGAGGAACCCAGGGGGGGCACCAAACTCAAGTGAGAGCGATCAGGGAAGGCTTCACATGGGCTGTGGCACCTGAGCTGAGACTGGCAGTCAGCCAGGTGAGGTCTGCCGAGGGAGCAGGAAGACAGTTCTAAGCACAGGACAGAGTGCTCACAAAGCCTCCAGGCCGGCAAAGGAGCCTAAGACAGCCTGAACGCTCAGCAAAGGAAAGGCAGAGTGCAAAGTGGAGAGGGAAAAGACCAGTTATCCCTTGTTGTAAAAGCTGCTGAGGAGCTTCATGCTTTATCCTAAATGAGACCCACTGGAACTTTTATAAGCAGGAAAGTGATGGGGCAAGATCTGTATTTTTTTAAATGTCTGTCTGACAACAACAGGGTCAGAGAAGCTGAATTAGGACTGAGAGAGGATTCAGGTCATGTCTCAGTCATTTCTGGCCAAGGGCCCCTTCCCCCGGGGGCAACAGAGGGACACACGACGGGCAGAGCCTGTTGGTGAGAAGCGTGGTCCCCTCAGCCAGCCCGTGCAGAGCAGCCCTCCCACTTCGGGCAAGCTGGTGTTGAAGACCCTGTCGGGTTGTTAAGACAACAGAAGGATGTCGGTGAGGGACAGGAGGGAAGGACTCGCCATTTGCTGAGCCCACTTACTTTGTGCCAGGCGCTCACACTAAGTCCTTTCCCAGTCCTCAGTAACTCAGTGAACAACTGCCACCCCTCTCTCTTCTCTCCAGGCACAGGCAAGCTGCTCAAGGTGATGGGCCAGTAAATGGGGGGCCACTCTCTGCACACGCCTGCAAACCTGCCTCCATCCAGCCACACACTGCAAGGGGGGACCAGGCATGTGCCCTCCACAGTTGGCGCATGTGAGCGGGGATGGGGCTTGCTTACTCTGTGACAACCGCAGGAGCAGTGACCATTCATGGGTGCTTACTGTGTGCCAGACCCTCAGCCCACAAGTAAGTACTAGTATTATTCCTAGTTTGGAGACTGGTCCCTGAAACAAGGTGAGTACACACTTAGTGAGTGACAGAGCTGGCCATGGTCCCACGCAGCCCGATTTAAGTGCCCACATTCTCAGTCACTGCACTGCCCAGCTCGAGGAGCGGGGACACCGGGCCAGTGGCCTCCTGCCACCTATGGGATCTCCGTTAGAGGTAAGAATCTGTCTTGAATGACAACTCCAGGCTCCATGCTTTTCTCCTGTAAGAGTTCCTAAGTTTTAGGGCTCACGCTTGGTTTGGTGTACCTAGAATTCTTGTACCTCTTATTGTCCTTCATGACCGTTGCCTTGGTTCCAGTAATTTACATGTGAGAGTAATTAAAGGAAATTTTAGACATCCTAATGCACAATATTACTGCTGGTTATTTGTACTACACTTTATGGACCTCAAGGCAACAGGGTGGGAGTGAGCAAATAACTAGACTATCCAGATATTTCTTTTTTTATTTAATCTTTATTATATTTTTTTCCATTACCATTTAGTCCCTTTGTACCCCTCCTCTGCCCAGCAATCATCACACTGTTGTCCATGTCCCTGAGTCCTTTCTCCTTTTTGTTCAGTCCCCCCACCCCCTTACCCTCACCCACCAGCTGTCATCCTGCTCTCTATCTATGAGTCTGTCTCTGTTTTGCTTGTCAGTTCAGCTTGGTCATTAGATGGTTCTTCAACAAACCCTGTGTTTGTGTGGGGTCATTTCTTTGGTGCCCACGGACATTTGTGAGACCATGAAAGCAGGGCAGCCACAGCACTGCACCCAGAAGAAGCCCTTGTGTCCAAGGTCACAGCCATTCCAGGCCACGCTCCTCCAAGGACAGAATCAGTGGCACCAAGAAGGGGTTGGGCGAGCATCCAGGAGCACGGAGCCCCCTCGATCCTCTTCTCGCCTCCTGAAGGCCCACAGCTGAACCTCAGGCCGGCCCCTCCAGGGACGGCCTGGTGTTAATTATGATGCAATCCCCCAGCCATGCAGCCTCAGCAACAATTTTGGGAGTCAGGGTCCATGGGCAAGGCCATTAACACTAAACATGTTTTAATCCATAATTGTGCGAGATTTATTTAATTTAGGGGCTTTATTTATAGTTGGATTGGAATTGTAATGTATTTTCAGCCCTCCGCTCTGGGCTCTGTCAATTTTTATGGCATCTTTTAATTGTGCTCTTCCAGGCCAGGTGCAAGCAGTTTTGCAAAGCGGGCTGATGGGAGAAGGCCTCTTGTTACGTGGGGGGAGGGGAGCGGCCTTGCACAGATGTGACCCTGTGCCACCACAACCTCAGGGACACTGGGTCCTCAGGGCTCTGGCACTGCAGTCACCACCCCGCCCTCCTGGCCTTTCTTCCTCTGCTCCGCCAGAGCTCGTGAGCCAAGAAGGAGCTTCCGGATGTGTGTCCACACATCCTACCATCCCTTTGCTCATTGAACAAACATTTACTGAGCACCTACAGCGTACCAAGCCCTGTGCTCAGTATAAGAATGCAAACAATGAATAAGACCATGACCCGGCTTATGTGGGGCTCATGGGAGGCAAAGAAGAACTGAGAGTTGCTAGAACTTGCTGAGCAGCTGCCTCATGCCAGGCACTGAGCTCCGTACCAGAGACACAGAGAGAATGACCTCAGCCTCTAGGTTCAGGAGATGTGGTGAAAAGGAATTAATTGGAGAGTCCTTTGAAAGACTATCATTTGGCTGGGAGCAATGGAAGAGAGCAGGCGCTCCAATACAGCAATTTGCTCTGAACACCTACAGGTCTCTCCTGCCATCTGAGCTGAGGGGCCCTGGCTGGAGAGGGGCGCCCTGTGTAGTCCAACTTGGGTGTGTCTTAGCCTTGTTGCTTTTTGAGTGTTGGTGATTTTCAAACACCATGCAGGTGGTTTTGCAACCTTTTATACATCTTGAAGCATTTGGTTTGTTTTTCCAAGTTATTTTCTTCCAAATGATACACGGCCACCGCTCTGAGTGTTGGAGGAAAACAGCAGAAATCGAAGTGAAGGGAAGTGGAGAAAAGGACCGAGGTGCTGCCAGCCGGTGGTTCACCCCGGGACAGGCGGACTCAAACGCAGCGGGAAGAGAACGTGTTAGCGTCAGCCCTGAGCTAAGACCAAGGCACACGGTGAAGTTGTGGGACTCGGTGTCCGCAGGACCTAGAACAGCGCCTGGCATGCACAGGTTATCAGTAACCACTGAATGAGTGAATACTAAGTGAGGGTAAAAAAGAAAACACTTAGGGACATTGCTTTACTGGTAAAATAAACAATTATGCTTGGTCAGGAAATAAAGGAGAAAAAACATTTTCTGAGCCCCTAGGCCTTGTCCTGAGTCAGTGAATCCTCACAACAGTGTGAGGGGAGGCATTGTTCCCACCTTACAGAGGAGGGCACTGGGGTTGCGGGAACCTAAATAACTTGCCTGGGTCATCAACTTGAGGTGCTGGGAGAAAGAAAGAGTAAGGATGCCCTGGTGAAGAAGGTCTATTTTCCTGTAGGGTTGCAAGCGATAAGCACATCCTAATATGGGAACAGATAATAATGGCAAAATACTACTCCAGAATGAATAAGTAATTAAAATGTATAATTATTCAAAATGCTTGGTTTTTGCAGGTTTACGGAAGAACGGCTACAGGACTGGAGAAGGTGGATGAAGACCTAGTGAAGTTGAAACTCGAAGGAACTCTGTGGGGAGTAGATTTGGAGCCTGGCGGTGCAGCTTTTGTGAACTTTTATGCGTCGCTACGCATTTCTGCCTGCTGTTCTGAATTAACCTGTTTCTGTTCCTCCCCCTCCTCAGGAACCACGGTTAATTAGGAGGATCAAGGAAGGAGTCCACTCTGATCTTGGACTTCCAGTCTCCAAAACTGTGTGAAGTAAATCTCTGTTGATGATAAGCTGCCTGATCTGTGGTATTTTGTTCTAGCAGCCTGAACAGCTAAGACAAGGCGGTGGTTTGAAAAGGTTTTCTTTAAGATGGGGCATTTTATAGGTACAGGGGATAGGAGCCAGGGGAAAGAGGAAGACTACAGATCAGATGTAAGACAGAGAGAATTGATGGGAGACAAGAGGATGGGACCAGGAGACTCATACAGGACAGGAAACTTGGAAAATCGTCACCGGAGCTGAACGTCTGGCCGTGGAGAGCATCAGCCAGCAGGCCTTGTCTGCGCTGCCCTCACACCTGGTAGGGGTGTCGGTGGTCGGCTCATCCTCAGTGACTTCCTCCTGGAGAATTGCACGTTGACTGGGTCAGTTATAGACCCTAACGGTGGCTGTTCCAAAACTCTTCGTTGTCTCAAAAATAAGAGTGAAAACAGGTGACTCCTGCCTCACACAACTCACCTGGAAGTGCATGTAACCGTGGCCGAGTTGCCGTCAGATGTTGTATCTGTGGCAAACGCCTAAATTTCCGATTTCCCAGGAGGTTACAGGTCCCATGCTGCGTGCACGTCTCACAGCCTTCTCCACCGTCTGGGTGTTTCTGATGTGAGGAAAGGCCATCCTGCTGGGTTACCTTCGAGTAGGTTTTTATCTAGATTTTACCTAGATTTTACAATATCAGCATTGTCTTTCTGTTTGTGGATTCTAAGTCCTTCAGAAGCTCTGACCTTGCTCTACTCTTTTAAAGTATATTTGTATAAACTTTAAAACTTTTTATTTATCTTAATTATACAAGTACTATATGAATAATTCTCATGGTTAAAATTTTTCAAACAATGTAGGTTTTTTTCTTCAGGTCCCTCTCCAGCCCTTTTCCTACCCAAGGGAAATGTATTTACATATTCATATATGCAATTATATTTTATGGAGGTTTTTTTCCATAAAACTTGTAGCTATTGCTCTTCACCTTGCTTTTTAAACTTAGCTGTAGATCTTAGTACGTGCAAATCTACCAAAATCAGTACGTGCAAATCTACCAAAATTATCTTGATGTGATGCATAGCACATTTGATAGTCTGGGCGAATCATGCTTCTTTTAACCAGCCCCCTAATGAAGAAAATCTGGGTGGTTCCTAGTTTTGCACTATTATCAAAATGCCGAATACTGCACTTTAGCGCTTCCTTCCAGTGCCCACTGAGAATGCTGTGCTCCGGTGTGAGCAGGTCCTCCTTCCAGCTCAATGACTTAAAGACATAGGTGCCTCAATGTTTTTTTTGGTTAGTTTTCCATTCCCCTCCCCCCCCCTTCCCCCTGCATCATTCATACAGGAACTCTTGCAGAGCAGAGTTAAAGTAGGCCCGCCCGTTCTGACAATGTCTTATGTCTTAGTACTAGCTGGTAGTGGCCATCCTTGTCCCTGGGAATGTTCCACTGGCCACCTGTCTCTCAACCAGTTGCTCAATACACTTTCCCCTTCCATCTTTTCCTCTCCTTTTAATTTCATATACAGAGTAGTTTATCCATCTCCTTGTTTCAATGGACTCTGTAAAGATGATGTCCTTTTCAGTCTTTTTGCAGAGGAAGGCTAGGGAAAGTGGGTGTAAGTCTGCCCATTTTCAGGTGCATTATAAGGCTAAAGAAATTATTTACACTTTAGAGGAATGGATGCCAGTAGTTAAGATAGCATTTTTCACCCTGAAGTAGATAGCTATATTTTTCCATGACGCCAGGGTGTGCGTACCCCAAGGTTACATTGTAGGTACTCAAAAGATATTTGTGGATTGACCAGATAGCAGGCAAATGGCAGCACCATTAAAGGACCAGCTTAATGAACTGGTTCAAGGGAAAGGAAGAGGAAGTATATAGTCTCTTCCATCCTGAAAAAAAAAAAAAAAGAAATGAAAACAAACTCCCTACCATTTTACATGACTTCTCAGAACAGAATTGCCTCTCTCAGCCCAAGTAACAAGGGGTTCATCCCAAAATTATCTCCCTGCCTTGTGTGAGCCTGCACCTGGCACCTCCACCAGGTGCTGCCCAACCTCTTCTGAAACCTTTAAGGTAATTTCTCTTTGCCATTTGTTGGTTGACCTGCTTTTTAACAAAAGGATTCTTTTCAGTCTGTGAACCAACTCTTAAGGACTGGAACATCACGAGCAGATGTAAATGAAATAGTGGCACCTTAAAATTTTGGGAGAAATGAAGAAACTGTGCCAAACTTACTTTTCTTAGGAGAGGAAAAATGATGCTATAGCATATAGCCTCAACTATTTGATTATATAGCTAGAAAAAATGGATTCCTGATTGTCATCAAATATGTTAAAATAAAATATGCAACTAATTTTTTAGAAATAAAACTACCTATGGGGTCCAAGATGGCAGAGAAGTAAGTGGAAGCTACACTAACCTCCTACCCCGACCAACCTGGAATTACAACTAAGTTGTAGAGAAAGCATCCTGAATAACCAACTGAACACTAGCTGGAGAGAAGCCTTATAACCACAGACAGACAGAAGAAATCAGTTCACTACTATGAGACTCGTAGGGAGTGTGGAGACATGAGAGGGCTGACTGGGCTTTCATGGACAGTAGCAGCTGAATATCCAGAGGGATATTTCTATGGCTGGGGGTTCCCCTGAGAAGTGTAGTGTTTAAACTCATGCTGGGGTCCCCAGTCTACAAACACCAGAGCTGGAAATGAACCCAGATAACATCCAGTTGTGAAAAGCAGCAGGGTTTCTGCCCGTCAGGGAGAGATGTCTGGAGACTCAGAGAGCCTCTTAAAGACCAAAGCACAAAATTTCATTTGCAGCCATTTACCCTGGGGTCCAGCAGAGGGAGGGCAGAGTGGGCTAGAGATGCTTGAGAAGAGTCTGGGGCTGGTGGCTCTGGGGAGAGAACTGAAGGAACAGCCACCAGGATCCCTGTGCTGAGTCATTCTCCATACTGCAAAGGCAGTCTTTCTCAGGCAGAGCAGCCCTCTGCAAGTGATATCAGCCTGAGGGGAAGCAAGAGCCCCACCCTCACCTTGTGGAGCTTAAGTTGAGCTGCTTACAGCTTGATTAGTTTAACAACTGATCAGTTTAGTGGCTGATTAGTTTGGTAACAAAGGCGGAAATTACAAAGAAGCAGCCAAAATGAGATGACAAAGAAACAGGCCCCAGATGAAAGAACAGGAGAATTATCCAGAAGAAGAAATACCTGAAATGGAAGCAAGCAATTTATCAGATAGAGAGTTTAGAGTGATGATTATAAGGATACTCAACAGCATGAAAAAAGACATAGAAACCATAGAAAGGGATCAGTCAGAAATAAAGAATGCAATATCTGAAATAAATAATACACTGGAAGGAATAAAAAGTAGGTTAGATGAAGCAGAGGATCATATCAGTGATTTGGAAGATAAGGTAGGAAAAAAAAAACACCCAGGCAAAAAGAAAAAATAATTTTAAAAAGTGAAGAGACCTTAAGAAACATTGTGGACAACATGAAGCAGAACAAGATCCATATCATGGGAATATCAAAAGGAGAAGAGAGCAAGGAAGGGATTGAGAACCTATTTGAAGTAATAATAACTGAAAACTTCCCTAATCTAGTGAAGGAAAAAGACACAAAAGACTAGGAAGCTCAGAGATTCCCAAACAAGTTGGACCCAAAGAGGCCTATGGTGAGGCACATCATAATTAAAATGACAAAGCTTAAAGACAGGGAGAGAATCCTAAAAGCTACAAGAGAAAAGTAGGCAGTTACATACATGGGAGCACCAATTAGACTGTCATCTGATTTTTCAACAGAGACATTTCAGGCCAGAAGGGGGTGGCATGAAATATTCAAGGTGATAAAAAGTAAAGACCTACAACCAAGGCTACTTTACCCAGCA
>VMDR010025706.1:0-14358 GCA_007922815.1 Macrotus californicus | reverse complement strand
ACTGATTTGCTTGTCCAAGTCCTGGTCTGTTTCTATTTTCCTAGCATAATTAGTAATCATGTCCCTCTAATCTTAGACTAGTCAGTTTTATACAATAAATTACATGTGTGCAATCAGATATGCACAATAAATTAAACATTTTAGATCACTTGGACAACCCTTTCCCTCCTACTTACACATTCACCAGAATGCCTTTAATTTTCTCCTTTCTACAGCCTAGTGCAGTGGTTAAAATCAGACTCTGGAGTCCCTTACTAGCTTCGTAATCTTGAGCAAGCTGTTCTTTTTGACTGAGTCTCCTCATCTGTGTAAAGAAGATAACGATACCATTTTCTTCATAGGGTTGTTGGGACAATTTATTGAATAAAGTGCCTAGAGCAATGCCTATGCCATACATACTAATGGGCCATAGAAATGTTGCCTGTGATTTTCTACCCCTTCCCAAGGCATAGGTTTTCCCAAGAGTTTATTATTTTAGTTCCACACTATTGTTACCTTCAGCTTTGCTATGTAATTCCTCTAGTTCAAGAATTCTTAATATTACAAATTCCTAATGAGTCTATCATTATCCATTCAAAGTTTATTGCCTACTGCTGTTTTCTCTCCTTGTCATTGTCCTTATCTTGCCATCTGTTCTGTTCACTTATTTGATTAGAGTCCTTTCCTAACTATTTCCCTCAGTTGGGTTCTGTGAGTGATATGTTCTCAGAATCCTTTTGTAGCTATAAATATACAGCTTTCTTCTATTTGGGTATAAGATTATTTTGTCATACTCCTTTCTCATCATTAAGCAATACATATTATACTCCTATTTTCTAGCATCTAAAATTACAGATGAAAAGTTTAATGTTATTTTTTTGTATCAATTAACGAGGGCTGTCATAGTAAAATGCTGCAGACTGGGTGACTTACCTAATAGAAATTTGTTGTCTCATAATCCTGGAGGCTGGAAGTCCAATGTCAAGATGTCAGCAGAGTTGATTTCTTCTGAGGGCTCTCTCTTTGGCTTGTAAATGACTGCCTTCTCCCTATGTCTTCATATTGTTTTCTCTCTGTGCATGTCAGTGTCCTAATTTCCTTGTCCTGTAAGGACACCAGTTACATTGGTAGGTCCCACCCTAATGACATCATTTAACTTAATTACCTCTTTAAAGGCCCTATCTCCAAATATAGTTACATTCTGAGTACTGGGGGGTTAGGATGTCAACATATTCACTTTGGTGTAACAAAATTCAGCCCATAACAATTTTATCCTTTTCCTTTAGTAAATTTACCTCTCTCTCTCTCCTTCTTTGTTCTTTTTCTGTCTTTTCCTCTCTCTTTCCCTTCCTCATCATTCTGGAACTCAATACTTTTAATCTGTAGACTCAAGTGTTCCAACCATGAGCATTTCCTTTGCAATTTTTACCTATACTCTAGCTATTCTTTTTTCTCTTTCTGAAATTCTCATTACTTATCTATCTTTTAAGACTCTTATCTTTCCTTCATTATTTTCATCTCTGTGTATATTTCCTCTAGGTTATATTTCTTTCCATTGTTCTTCTACATCACTCATTTTATTTTCAATAATGACAATCCCTTCTTTAGATCAATATATTCACTTAAAAATTTTGAAAGCCATGTTTTATAGTTGCAGAATATTTTTATTGTGCTAAAACTAACTTCTTTAATTTTCTACTACAATGTTGTGAGAATTTTTTTTGATTTTAAGCTGTAGGTCTGGCTGCCAGTTTAGTCGTTCATCAATATGAAGAGAAAGGGAATATTATTTCTGTATAGAGTTTTCCTTACATTTGATTAAGGATTTTTGTGTTTCCACTTCCTTTATGATGCTGGACCTGCCATATCAGGCAAGACCAATGCTACTTAAGAAGAAGTGCCTTCTGGGATCTGTTGACAGTAAATTTGGTGAAGTCCACTTTGCAGCTACTCTGATGCTGAGCTATAGTGGCTTAAGAGTTACCAAATGAGCATGTGCTGTGTTTTCCATGGTTTCCCTATGCTTCTTCTAGCATCCTTATGAGGAGTGCTGCTGGGTCTGGGATCTCCCCTGTGCATTTTCCTTGGAGCCTCGCCTGTTTCTTGTGGAGGTCAAGGTCTTTTTGGCACATGTCTCATTAGTGCAGTGTCTGGGAAAATTTTTTCACACATACATGACATCCTTTTATATTTTTTATGTGAAATTCAGGCTTTCTATTATTTGTATATTAACTCAAACATTTTAGTCAAAACTGCAAAGAGGAAAATAAGATCCCTGCTCCCTGTTCTCTCTTATGTTCTTACTTCCATGGTGCCTCCCATTTGAAGGGTGGCAGGCAAACTGGAATTGGCAAGGGCTGACATATCTGCACTGAGGAGTGAAAGGGAAAGAAAATGCGGTGGATTTGGAAGTAGGTAGAAGTATAGATTTACAGATGGCTACCATAGGTGAGTAGAAGAAGTTTAGGAGCCACCAGGTAACCTCTGATTCTAGCTATGGAGTTAGCAGATGACTGTTTTGTACTGGTTGTGGTACTGGACCCAGAGAATAGCACTCTGTTAGGACTTGGGTGACCTTTATACACTGGAATGGTCACTTCTCTTCTTCGATTGAGGAGACTCTAAATTCTGTAGCTACCTTTCTGGACAGTAACCTCTCCTTATACACATCTGTGCGAGTGATTGAGACCCGGAAGAGTGACAAAAGTTTCAGCTTCTGCTGTAGGCTTCTGTTGTGGAGCTGTGCTTACAGAAAACACCTGCCAATCTGAGTTATCATATGCGAGGAACACGTATGACGGAAAAGCCTCAAAGAATAATTGGGGAGATTTAGGGGCACCCTGAGAAAAGGGATGTGAAAGGCAGACCATTTCTCTCTGTTTTGCATTGATGAATACAGGAAGTTTAGATTTAAGATTATGGCCCACTCTCTTCTTTCACTGCCATTGCTATGAGTTTTGAGAACATGGACTTCCAAAGAAAATCTCGGGTTCCAATTTCATCTCTATTACCCTGGGGAAAGTTACCCAAACTCTTTCATCTCAGATTTTGTGCTGGTAAAATGGGAATAATACATACATACTGGAAATACTGAAACAATTAAGAAGATCCTGTGTTTGGCCCATAAAGGACACTCAACAGTACCAGCTATTATGTTTAGTACTGTTTTACTGCTCTATTTACTATTACATTAATAACTTATGATTAGAATTCTTGACTGTGAAAAAAGAAAATTAAAATTCACCTGGTTTAAACAAAGTGGAGTAAAATTTATTAGCTATATAACTGACAGAAGTTCAGGAATAGCTCAGACTTCAGGAATAACTGAATCAGAATTTATACAATGTGACAAGATTTCTTTCTTTCCCTTCTGTTTTCTTGAGTTATCATCAGTTTATTCTCAATTTCCACATTGTAGCAAAAGATCAGAATATAACACTCCAAAATATACTACTCTTGTGTGAGGATTATTTTGAGCCGAAGGCAATGAAGAACAAGCAGACAAAGGATGAACTTTCTGCCATCTTCCTCTCTGCCTGAGAAACAGATCATAAATTTCCCTTATGAAGGTGTCCCCCACCGCCCCCACTTCCCATATCAGGAAGGAGATAGCAACCTTCTCGCTGGAGCAGAGAAAGACCCTACACAAGCCTTACTACTTTGTCCTCATCTGTCATTGGTTTCCCCATGTATTTGTCTTATAGTTTGCTGGCCCTAGGAGCTCAAAGTCCCTTTCCTTTGTCTTGTCACTTCTCTTTAAATTTATTTTTATCATTTTTTTTGTCCAAATAGTATAAAAACCTCCATGTCTAGCTGTTCTTAGGGATTTTCTCTTTTTTTTTTTCTGTGGGGCCCTGTGTGCCGCATAAAACTTTTATTTTCACATCAAATAAATTTGATGTGAATCTATCTGCTGTTAGTTTATTTCACAGACCCAACTAGAGAACCTAAAAGGCATAGAGGAGAACTTTTGGCCCCTGCAATAGTTTAACCAGTGCCAAGAGTCAGATCATGAAAAAGATGGAACACAGTCGTCCTAGCAGGCCTGTGAATGTGTTGAGATTCTGACTGGCCAGCTAGGGCCATTTGCTCAGCCCTGAACCAAACTACATGCTCACATACTGGGTTAGGCCTGTGGATGGAGCCCCACCTTGCCCGTGGTGGCTGAGAGTGGGGCATTGCTCTTGAGAGAAGGGAGAATGGATGCTGGGGAGCCAAGCAACAGACATCTAGTCCAGTTAAGAAATAGGAGGGATAAGGAGAATTCTCCCCCAATTGGACTTGCTAGTCCATCTTTTATTACAGGTTTACAAACAGAAGTTGGAAGAGTAACTTAATAATGATCTCTGTGTGTAAGCAGTATTAAAAATTAAGGATGAATGCCTGTTGTTTTCCATTTCCACCTAGGACAGAACTGACCAGTGTGGTGACAGGACAGCGCTGTGTAGTAATGAAGATCTTGGGCAGAGAATAGGGGACTTTCACTCACTGGACCATTCTAGGCAATGAAATGGAGTCATGCAGCCACGCCTAGAACACAGGCCGATGGGGTTAGATGGATTGCCACCAGATTTAGTTGTGACTAGGTTGTGGGAGTGAAAGTTTCAGTCTGAATCAAGTTAACTGTTTCATTTCATGTCCCATTTTTAACGCTTCCTTATAGCCCTTTTGCTTTTTCTGAATGATACGCCTCATTGTATTTGAATTCCTTCTGCGTTTGACAGCTCCATGGCTTCCAATTTTGCTTCTGCTGCTTTGATTATTATTCCTGATTTGGTTGTTGATGAGACATGTGGTTTTCTTCAATTAGCTCTGTCACTCTTACAAATGTGTGTGTCTCGCAAGTGTCCTAACCTAATTAAAGTCAGGAGGAGGGGGGGAAAATTACAGGCAATTACTACAGTGCCATCCTTCTCTCTCTCGCTGCTCTTTCCGTCTCATCATCGGGCGCATTCTTCTGTATCTCCATTTTGCAAGCACATTGAGCAGCCTCTGTCTCTTTAAAATTCCATTAATTTTTTCAGAACACGAGATGCAGCTGTGTCCGTGTGTCATATATTAGCTCTCAGCAAACCCCATAGCTTTCATTTAGTTTTATTAAGTACAGTCTTCTCTCCACAAGTTTCCCCCATGTTTTGAGTTTGTCCTCAGACAGAAGGCTACTGTCACCACCACGTGGGGTCCTGTAAGTCTCCTCAAGTTTGTGGACTTGTGAGTTCTGGGTCCTCTCGCATAGGCTCACATTGCGCTCACTCCAGTTCAATGCTACACACATTTTTTGGAGCATCTGAGCCTACTCATTGTGCTGGGCAGTGTGTGAGGTGCTGGGACTCCACACGTGAATAAAGTGCAATGAGGTTAAGGCCACGTGAGTCGGTGAAAAGAGGCTGGATTTCAGAGCTGGACAAGAGACAGATTCAAATGCCTGCTTTACCACCTGCTAGCTGTTCGGCCTTGGGTAAATCACTTAGCTGGTTTTTGCATCTCTTAAAATCATGTTAATAATACTTACCTTGCAGGGTTGTTGTGAAGACTGGAGATAATGTATTCAAAGTAGCTGCTTAGTGCCTGGTGTACCTCAGTAAATGGGAGCTATAATTGTTATCATGAATAAGATGTAGTGTACTTAAGGAACTCACCATCTCCTCAAAGAGAGAGAGATGAGTAAGTTAAGTTTTAGAATATATTGTTGGAAGCATAATCATGGGAGGGTGATAGAGGTGCAGACTCCCTGGGGCTCTGCATGCTTCCTCTGCCAACCTCTCTGTCTCCCGCTGCTTCCTCCACCTGCCCCCCCCCACCCCAGTATGCTTCAGCCACCCACCCTCTGCCCACCTCTATAGTCCTCTTTGCACTTGTTACTTGTTCCCTCTGCCTGCAAAGCTCTTTTCCCAGGTCCTTTCTCATCATTCAGGTTTCAGCTTAAATCTCACCCCGTAGAAAGTCTTTCTATCACCATCCCGTCCAAAGTAGCTCATCCCTCCTTTCCATTTTTTCTTTTTTTACCCAGTTTTATTAAGTTTAAAGAAATTATCTGGTACTCCCAGCAGTATGTAAAAGCCATGAGGGCAGGGCCATATCTGTTTTTGTTCACAGGTATATCCCTAATGACTGGAACAGTGACTGCAACATAGGACATGTTAAGTAAATATTTGAGGGAGTGAATCGTGGTGGGGAGATACAAGACAGAGATTGCAGAAAAGAGGACTCTGGAGTGGTGGGACTGCCTTTTGCTGCTTCTTGGTTATTGGACAACGGCCCACTGCTCTACTCATCTGCCATTTGGGTTCCTGAGTCTAAGGCGAGAGGCTAAGATGTTGGGAGGTTCACAAGGTGGTATCTGACCTTTACCTTTCAACTTGCTTTCAGAAAACTGTACTTAAACATTTTCCTTAGATCATGTGCTGTGTGGATTTTACATGTCTGAGCCTCTGTTCCTGAACTCCACACGAATTTCTGACAGGGTTCTGGGCTAAGCACCAAGTTGTGGCTCTCAATAAATCTTCATGAAAACTCATGTTTTATTTTCCCTTTTTCTATGGCTGCCCATAGAGAGGATGAGTATATTTGTAGGAATAAGGTAGATAGGTAGGTAGGTAGGTAGGTAATATGTACCTGGATCTTTGTGAGGCTGAGTATTTGGCTTTAGACATGGACATCTAGAAGCAAGTGCTAATTTTTTTTTTAAATCCTCACCCAAGGACATTTTTTCATTGTTTTTAGAAATAGAGGAAGAAGGAAGGAAAGAGAGAGAGAAAGGGAAACATTGATGTGAGAGAGAAACATTGATTGCCTGCCTTTTCATACATGCCCCTACTGGGATTGAACCCTCAACCTGGATATGTGCCCTGACTGGGAATCAAACCCACGACCTTTCAGTCTATGGGACAACAGTCCAACCAAATGAGTTAGCCAGCCGCAAGTGTTTATAACCAATATTTCCCTGCTCTACCCCTTGCATCTGAATTGGGCTTAGAATGATAAGGTCTCAAGGAGTCCTTGCTAGTGTTTTTTAAAAATGTGCAGTCTTGATCAACAGCAGAGATTGGAAAACATATAGAAGGCTCTGTGGGAATCTATTCCTCCTGTTGGAAAAACAATTCAGAAGACAAGAAGCACATATCAAAGATCCCAGTTTACTCAGGGGGACCAATCACACTATTTTCCTATAAAAGTGACAATTTTTGCTATAAAAAAGACAGCTCCACCAAGTCTTGTTCTTTCTTAAATAAAAATATCTGGAAGGCATATAATACTTAGCTTCCAATCAAGTGGTTCACTACAACTTTATAGTTGCTTCACTGGTAATTCTGGGGCTTTTCTTCTACTCACTCAGAATTTTAATTTGTATCCAGATATATCTACATTTTTCTCTTAATCATCTCTCTCTGTCTCAATTCAAAAAGGAGCCTGAAGACTTAGTACAACTTAAGTTTTATCATTATATGAGTAGATTTAAGTGTAATTTCAGGTTTTTATTGTGACTTGGGAGGAATAAACATGGCTAAGGGACTTAATCTAATTCTTTGCAATTCATTTTTAAGCCTTGGCAGTGTCAGAAGCTCAACACATTTGTTTCAACCTTAGTCTTTTAGACACTTGTGAGTGAGGCTATCTTGGCTACACAAATTGCAGCTCGAAATAAAAATTTGTTCATACACAGAAAAAAAAAGCTCTTTAGATGAGTCACATAAGTACATTTCAGAGGTATATTGTTTTGTTTATTACAATAAACTCAAATAGATATCACAATATTTAGATTATTATTAGCTTTCCATCAGAATATCCTTATGTAGACTGCAGGTGCTGAGCAGGTGAATGGTTGGGCCTTAATTTCCATTGGCAGATGGTATCAGTGTTGGGATCTTGGACAATGTCATGTTATTGCCTGGTTTTGGCACACTGTCTATTGGATACAAACTGGGTTGTTCACAGTAATCACCCAGATCATGACAATTTCCCCACTGACCACACCTGAGCCTTTTCTATTACTTTTGGAAACAGACTTCAGTCATTAGATGATAGGCTTCATTATTTGAGTCAAATTAATGGTCCTCCACCTTCTCTAGCAATAGGCTAGGTATGGTCATTATCTGGCCCATAATAGCTCTTGAATGGGGTCTTTCAAACTCAAGGTGGGAGAGAGAAACACTCTTGTCTTTGAATCATACAACTGTTAGAATGTGAGTCCATTGATCCAGGTAGCCACCTTTGTCACAATGTACAGAAAATAAAGCCAGTATTCAGGCAGAAGTCGAGCTAAGAGATCCAGCAGCACCTGAGTGCCCAGTATGACCATCCCAGCACACCCTTGCCTGTGCAGGGCACGTGGGCAAACATTTTTTCCTTGTTGGTTGTTTGGTAGGGACTTCTGACAAGCAATCAAGGAGTCCTTTACTAACATAAACCCCAGTTCACGCCAAAGTGACAGTAGGGACAAGGATTGTCATAAGTTTCCTGTGAAGTCAACATGGTGGAAAAGAGTGATTGAGGAAGTAAAGTATAGAAACTTTAGAAAGTTTCTCTAGAAACACAGATACAAAACTATGGACAGCTTACAAAAATAACGAGGCCTGGAAATGAGAAAGGAACACCTCCCTAGAGATGGTAAGACTCTCAGGAAAGGGTCAAAGGAAACTCACTGAGTGGGGGATTGGTGGGGGTAAAATGGAGACAACTGTACTTGAATAAGAATAAAAAAATGTCATAAAAAAAACCAAACAAACTTGCTGAGATACATGGGCTAAGGTTCCTTCTGGTCAGTCCCACATAAGAGAGGAGCTGAGCATTTACAAAACTCAATGTATTAGGGCTATTGTATAATTTTCTGTGAAAAGATTCTTAATATTCAAATGACTCATGGAAAAACCTTTTCAGTACCTCTTTGATGTTTGCTTAGTGTCTAAACTATTGATATTCTGAATTTATCATACAATGATTTTTAAAGCAATAAATGAACATCAATGAAAATATTCACATACTATTAGATCATGATAAGTAAAAACTTATGAATTTAACAAAATAAATTTCCCTAAATACTTAGACATTGACTGCAAACTTAAACTTGTTTATAAAGCTCTCCTGATGATTTAGTTAAAAGCACAAATCTCAAGAAGTTTTCAAAAATGCTTAAATGTGCTAGTGTGTGGCCAGACCACACACAAAATATCTCAATGATTGATAAATTATTAAACTTACAATAAAACTTTTTACCATAATGCAAGTAGCATGAATTGACATGTGGATTTTCATGTCTCCATTCTCATTCTCATGTTTATTCTTATTCCTGTTCTTAATTTTATTTCAATTTTTATTCTAATTCCTTTTTTCTATTCTTATTCTTAATCTTATTTTGATTCTTTCCCAAGGTTACCTTTCTAGGCTTACAGTAAATGTACTACATATTCTCTTTTCATCCTATGCTTATAATAATCTCATCAGCCTCAAATGAAAAAAAAATCCTTCCAGACCAGCCAAGATGGCAGGTCTGGACTGCTGACCCATTGGTTGTGCAGCCCACAGTTATGCCTGAAAATTGGGAAAAGGGGAACCTGCTTGCCTTAAATCCTAGTCAGTGCTTAAAAATATATATTTCTTGATTAAAATTATGAGTTCAAATTGATTTTTTCAGTTAAATAATTTATATGTCCGTCCTCTCCTTTTAGTAGGTTTTCATTTTTCTTTAAGACTTTCTATCGTATTGAAAACTTATGTTCAGTTTTATGTACAGTAAAATATGACCAGTTCTTGTTTCAAAGACTAATGAATCCAGTCATTTTTCAAAATCTTCTGCCATCTTCATGAAGTCCCAAGTTATGTGGCGATACAGGGGTTGTCTCACCCAGCTGGTTGGACTTTCCTCACTTTCCCAGAGAAGCCTGTGTTAGGCAGTTTCCCCTAGTTGTCCAAATGAGACTCATTTCGGTCCAAGTGTGTGTGGCATGTGGTTGTCGTTGCTCTTGGAGTTCCATCTACTTTCTGCAGACAGATACTCATATTAAAATGTGCCGATTTTTGCCTAGGGGCCTGAAATAAAGCCATTGCCTCATTTCCTGGATGTTGCTCAATCAGCATTGCCTGTTTTCATAAGAACTTTAGAATACCTCCACAGGAAAGTTACCATGGAAATGCAAAGAGCGATGGGCTTGTTAGTAGTTTTTATTGCTGTACGGAACATCTAACTAGAATGTTTTGAGAACAGGACCAAAGAGAAGTAAGAGCATTTGCTTCTCCAAAACTGTGAGGAGAAATTTGTGCTCCTTTGGAAGTCCTAGGAGAGTCTGAAAGTCCCCGGAAAGATGTGTTGCCAGCCTGGCCACGTGTATAATTGCTGTGCCCAGTTGTCGCTAACAACTTCTTACATGAATAGACCAGTTTTCTGTCTCAAGAATTTCAGAATACCATGCTCCCTCCAGTTCTGACAGTCGGTCCACAGCTTGCCCTAAATATTTTCATTTTGTGTCTGGAAGTTAATAGCATGGTTTGTAACATGCTAAATACATTTGGACTAATAAAAAATGAATAAGACCACCTGGTGGGCTTTCTCTTTAATCTAGACCTTGGGCTCATTTCTGCCCCATTTATTCAAGGTTGGGGCTGAATTCCACTTGCCAAGTATAACAAGTGCAATCATTTCTGTTTAATTTTTTTTGAGCCTGCACATTTTTTTGACTTCAGTCCAGATGAATTCAAATTTAAACAAATGCAAAACTGGATGGTGAAACTTTAAGAAAGCATAAGTTCACTCAGCTCTGCCAGTAGGTGGCAAGCGTGCAACATGAAAAACTTGAAGGCAATAAATGGAGTACAGCTGATGATGATGAAGATGAGTGAGACATTTAACCTTGGATGTTTACACTGCCTTTATTCTAATGTAATTTAATTGCTGTTTTCCTATTGATCCTCACAATATACATGGGAGATGGGGAAGGGATGGTCCAATTTCCATGCTGTGAGTTGGAATTAATCAAACTCAACCTTGTCCAAGGACTTGCCCAATTAGTCTAGCAAGTTATTACCAGAGCCAGCTCTGAAATTTAGGTCTTAGGATCCAAATCCAGCCTTTTATTCACTTGTGCTTCTTTCCACTAAGCACTAAGCCTCTTTAAGTATGAAAATTTATTAATGTTCATTAAATATGAACTTAACATTACCAAATAATTGTATTTCTTTTACTGGATAAAGTAAAGAAGTCATGAATGTGTGGGGTTAAAACAAAGATTGGCTGTGCCTAAAAAAGTGGGAAAAAATATTGTCTGAGTGACAAAATCTATGAGATTTGGAGGCCAGATCACCTAGTTTCGTGAATGCCAGGCATGTGCAGTCTCAGCATCTGTTTCTTCCATGTCATTCACAACATGTAGGAGCTCCTGCATGACCTTCAGACCACCTGAAATAATATTTAGTGGCCTAATGCAGGGGCTGGGCGGTGGGATTTGCAGGCACAAACGATGTTTACCTTGGTCAAGGGCTTCACACGGTGGAAAGAAAGAAGCAGTGTATCTACAAGGACAAGGAGACCGCCCCAAGGACAAGAGCCACACTTCCACCAGAATTATCCTGCAGTCTGTAATCATTGAAAGCACAGCAGGGCTCTGAGCATGAGCAATTGTGGATGGGAGGGACTCTGAACCACACCTGGGTATCAGGTGCCTGGGCTTAAGGGACTTGGGAATGGAAAATGTTATCCGTAGTTTCTGTTTTCTTTGTGTACTTTGCTTTTGAAGCAAAATGAGAGTCTTGAGTCAAACCAAGATCTTTCTTTTCCTCTCTTGAGTAAAAGTCCAGTTTGCCAGGAAACCAGAAGCAGAATCTTTATTGAGAGGCACTGTAGCATACAGACATGAGGGAATGAAACAGTCAAACTAAAAGACTGAGGAGCCATAGTTGGGTCAGGGTGCAGAACACATGGTTTTCTCCAGTGTGAGGGATGTTCACTATGTAGATTTTTAATGTATTTTTACCTTTTTTTGGTTTTATAATGACTCTACCTAAAGTCTGGATTTTGAGTAACTGCATGTAGTAATTGTATTCTCTGTAAAGGGTTTATGAACTCTGAAGGCTTCTGTGCAGAGGGGAACAGAGAAGGTCAGAGAACAATGAAAAACTGGAGAGCAGAAGTTTTGCATCAGAACTAGGGCAGAGACATTTCTGTGTCTTCTTAGATTTGAAGGCAGAACATGTAGGGAGTGGGACTTGGGGTCTAATGGCAGATGCTCATGGTGTGCTTCATTGCTGTCTTCGAAAATAGTTCTCAGGGTAAAAGTGTCCTGCAACTACATATAAATAATTGCGGAATTTTTATTGCTTTACATCACTCATGCTTCTGCCTTTTTCCGTTAGTGTGAATCATTGAGCCTGGAGGAAGGAGAGAACTGTTTGATAGTGGTATTCATGTACCAGGCATTTTGCATAAATTATTTCACTGCTTATGTTATTTAATGAATGTTAATCGAGAGCTACTGTGTACCTGGAACTATGCTACATCAGAAAGACTCTTGATGTAAAGTCCATATTCCATGCATTTGTGGATCTGATAGGGAAATTAACATTAATTAAATCAATGTACACACCAGATTCTGTTACTAATTCCTGTGTGTGTGTGTGTGTGTGTGTGTGTGTGTGTGTGTGTGTTCCCACACCACCAAGTCATTCTCCAATGCCAGTCCTGCCATTCAGCTCAATTCTGACACTATCTACCCAGAGATAGTATTAGGTCCCATAGTTTAAGGGCTGAGTCCCACAAGATCACCCTCCACTTCAAATACCAATACAAGTCCAGGTCTTTACCTGTGCCTCTGACCAAAGAGCTATCCATTAGAGGTTCCTGTGAGTCCCTTCTGGGGTTTGATTAACTTGCTAGAGTGGCTCACACAACTCAGAGAAGCATTTTACTTACTAGATCATGAGTTTACTCTAAAAGAACATAACTCATGAGGGTGTTGCAAAGGGCAAAGTATGGGGAAAGGACGTGGAGCTACCATGTTCTTTCCAAGTGCACGACTTTCTCCAAATCTCCCCACGTTCATCAACACAGAAGCTCTCTGAATTCTTTCCCTGTGGGTTTTTCTGGAGGCTTTGTTACCCGGGCATGATGGGTTAAAACACTAGCCATTGGTAATTGAATTCAATCACCTCTATCAGGAGAGAGGAAGGGTTTTCTTTCAGAGAGGCAAGACTGATGGTCTGAATGTCTTGTCACCCTTGGTGTCAGTGATTTGAGCCACATATTCTTGTCCAGTCCTTGCTCTTTCTCCCTGGCATTCACTGAAGCATTAAACGTAAGCTCACTTATAATGGAAGCACTGAGTTGGTGGTGTTTGCATCTTCTGTGGTGGAAAATGGATTACTATATTTTTGGATTGCTATGACCTCCATTGACTTTTGGACTTCTAAAATTCTAAAAGAATGTCCTGAGGTTAGAGATTTAGAATAGAGTAGAATGCAACATTAGTTTGCATAATATTCTTCATTGAAACTGCATCACAAAATGCTTCGGCTGGAAGCAGAGACCTAAGGGACAGTGCATCGCAGAAGGCAGCCTGATTGAGGCACCTATAAAGGGTGGAAGCAGAAGAAAGCAATCGATGGACCTGAGCCAAGGAGAAAGATGTGTTTGCCGAAAGTTTGTTTCTTTGGGAAAATGAACTAGTGAAAGTCAGTAGCCCCTATGTGAGAGTAGAGGGAGAGAGGGAAGTTCTGGTGGCTGTGTGGAGGTCAGGGGGGCTGAGAGAAGAGGGAAGGGAATGGGACCCTCATACTCAGTTAAAGAGCATCCTGGCTAGGGGCTTAGGTCTTCGCAATGACTGTGCTGCAGAGAGACCCAGATATGCATTGCAGGCTCTTGGGTGGGCTAAGGCAGCTTGAATATGATCCTTGAAAAGAAGAATTAGGTACAGAGTGATACCTGGGTTAGACTTTGGGGCACAGGGATGGAAATAATGATCACTTCTTGAGACCAACTTTGTGCCAGGCAATGAACTAAGCTTTTCCTTACGTTATCTCCTTTAATCCTTAGAACAAACTTACACAGTAAAGTTGAATCTCCCTCTATAGGTGAGAAAAAGGAAGGTCTGAGAGACTCATTCATGCAACAAACAATAGTTATAACAAAAGCTAATATTTATGGGACACATGCTACATGCCAGACACTGTTGTAAGTGCTTACCTGGATTATTTCATTTCAATCTTCTTAATAACTGCATGAAATAATTACCATTTGTGTAGCCTCTTTACAGATGAGGAAGCCAGGGAGAAGCAGTTTAAATAACTTGCCTCAGGCCACGTGATCAATGTCAGAGCCAGGGTTCAAATCCAGTCAGTCTGACTGCAATTCTTTTTTTTTTTTTTTTTTTTTTTTTTTTTTTTTTTTTTTTTTTT
>VMDR010025705.1:0-14372 GCA_007922815.1 Macrotus californicus | reverse complement strand
AAGCAGTTACAGAATCCAGATCTCCTGTTAAGCCAGACATTAAAGAGATTTAGACAAATGTAAAACAAGCTCTTCTATTTTTTTTGTTTTGGAATATATAATTATTTTTCATAAAATATATTCATTTACCTATAATGGGGCTTATTGTTCATTTTAAATGTATCAATATTTTCCAATTTCTCAGTTTTAATTTTTAATACAGAAATATTGGCATTCATAATCCATATAAACAAAAATTATTTGGGGTTCTCCAATAATTTTTAATAACGTAAAGGGGTTCTATATCTAAAAAGTTTGAGAACTGCTCATTTTTTCTTTTTGCTAGTGTAGACTCTGTTCATTTTCTATCTTTAATGAGAACTGCTGGTGGTGTTGATGAAGGGAAACTGAAGAGACTGACAGCTGAATGTGATATGTGATCCTGGACTGGATCCTCTCCAGGAGATGAAAATGCTTTAAAGAACATTATTGGGTCTGTTAACAAAATTGGAATAAGGACTGTGGAATAGATTATAATTGTATCAATGTAAATTTCTTGATTTTGATAAGTGAACTAAATTTAGGTAAGAAAGGAAATATACTTCAGTTTTCAGATATAATGTATACAACAAATTCTTAAATGACTTAGAAAATTAAATATATATATAATGACAAACAAATGTGGCAAAAATGTTACAAATCCATGAATTCTGCATGAAGGCTTATACAGGAGTTCTCTGTATTATTTGTGCAATGTGAAATTCAAAATAAAAATTAAAAAATTACAAAGTAATATAATAAATCTCTTAGAAGCTTATTTTACATATTGTTTAATTGTGCCCTACTCTTTGTGCTCTGCTGCCCTCTAGTGATGTTTATGCTTATCAGCAATTTATTCTGCAAATAAAATAACCTGGGTATTCAGAGCAGGGTAGTCATCATTTAAAAATAACTTATATCAAGTAAAATATTTTTTTTTTGAGGGAGAAGGAGGTTGCTACTAGGATGCTGTGCTTCATGGTCTCTTTTATTCTTTGAAATTAAAAAAATTGTATTTTTGTTCTTGTGGTTCCTTTGTATTTTATCCATAGTCCCCTCTTATTCCTCTCCCCTTTTTAAAAGATAGTATTCATTGGCTCCTCATCTGACAGCAACAGTAAAACTTATTTATATTTTTCCTCTGTCTCTTTTTATTTACCACTAAATATTAGTCAGTAATATTGTCTAAGTGCTTTACTTTATGGTCTTAATATGCTTAGAATCCTGCTAGCCCTTTATCTCTGACTTGCAATTTGAAAATCCCAAACGCCCTGAAAAACATTCATTTGTCAACAAAACCTGATGTGAGAGGACGTGAGATAGTGATATTCTTTATATTTACCATTTGTATGATATTCCTACATTTTGCTGCAGAAACACTAATGTGATTGATTGTGGAATGTTTCTGAAGACCTCACATATAATGTATGATATATGCACTATATTTGTTTTTTCCAAATCTGGAAAATTCTGAGTTACGAAACATTTCTGTCCCAAGGATTTTTAGATTATGAATTGTGGACTTGAACTTGACTTGCTTAGCTTTGACTCCCAGGTATGAGGCATTCCTCCAGCTTATTCCACTTGCTGTCTTTTCTCTCCTGTTTTTGTTAGTTGTATAAGTTTTTCAAATCCTCACCTGAGGATATGTTTATAGAATTGAGAGAGTGAGAGAGAGCGAGAGAGCGAGAGAGAAAGAGAAACACTGATGTGAGAGAAACATCGATGTGAGAGAAACATTGGTCAGCTGCCAGATGATGAGACTGGGGCATTGAACCCGTAACCTAGATGTGTGCTCCGAGCAGGGGTCGAACGTGCGTCTTTTTGGTGTATGGGACAATGCTCCAACCAGCTGAGCCACCTGGCCAGGGCTACTAGTCGTATAATTGTACACACTATTTTTGTCTTCCGTATTGTGTCACTCTTAATCTGATCTTGTTTTCGTGTTAGAATTGCAGTTAAGAACGTTCACTTGTTTCTGACAATCTATATTGTACAAGTTTCTCTTGTTATTGGCTTTGGTTGAAGTTCCTTCTCTAGCAGTTGCCCTAAGAAGGAACTTTATGGACAGTAATTTTTGAGTTTTACGTGCAGAATGGCTCCTCTGTAGACTTTGGACTCAAAGACAGTTTGTTGAACTTCAAATTCTTGGCTTATATTTCCTTGAGTGTCTTGTCTTCTGGTGTACATTGATATTGTGGATAAGTGATGCCTGCTGGATTTTCTTTTTTAAAAAACTGGGGTGTAAAAAATTGAGGTATAATTGACTACTAACATGATATCAGTTTCAGGTGCACAACATAATGGCTTGATATTTGTATATATCGTGAAATGATCACCACAACGAGTCTAGTTAACTTCTGTCACCGCACGTAGTTAAAATTTCTTTTTCTATGCTGAGTCCTTTAACATCAGCTCTCAACAACTTTCAGATATGCTCAGCAGTGTATTAGCTCTACTTGCTGTGCTGTGCATTAGACCCCTTTGACATTCATTTTATAACTGGACCTTGGTACCTTTTGATACCCTTTACCCGTTGTGCCACCCCCTGCTGCTGCCCACCTCTGTCTCTGGCAACAATGCAATTTTTTTGTTATCTATAAGCTTGTTTATTTTTTATTTTAAAGATTTTGCATATGAGTGAGATCACACGATATTTGTCTTTCTCTGTCACTTAGCATAATGTCCTCCTTCAGGTCAAGCCACACTGTCGCAAATGGTGAGGTTTTCTTCTTTTTGAGGCAGACTAGCGTTTCAGAGTGCGCGTGCTTGCGTGCGCCATGTCTTCTGCTCCCGTTCTTCCATCATTGGGCATTTCGGCTGTTTCTGTGTCTTGGCTGTTGTAAATAATGCTGCAGTGAACGTGGCACACGTGTATCTTTTGGAGTTAGTGTTTCATTTTCTTCAGATAAATTCCTAGAAGTGGAATTGCTGGATCTTCTGGTAGCTCTATTTTTAATTTTTTGAGGAAGCTCCATACTGTTTTCCACAGTGGCTGCGCCAATGTCCATTTCTGTAAATAGTGTACAAATGTTCCATTTTCTTCACATCCTTGAAAACACTGGCTGTTTCTTGTCGTTTGGATAGTAGCCCTTCTAACAGGTGTGAGGTGGTATTTCCTTGTGGGTTTGATTTATATCTCCCTGATGATTAGTGATGTTGAGACCTTTCTTGTACCTGTTGGACAAATGTATATCTTCTTTGGAAAAATTTCTATTCAAGTTACTCTGCCCATTTTTAAAATCAGATTGTTTGTTTTTTTGTTATTGAGTTCTATGAGTTCTTTATGTTTTAGACTTTAACTTCTTATCAGAGATATGATTTGCAAATTATTTCTCCCATTTCATAGTTTACATTTCATTTTGTTGATGGTTTTCTTTGCTGTACAGAGGTTTTAGTTCCATGTACTTGTTTTTTGCTTTTGCTGCCTTTGTTTTTGGTGTCAAATCCAAAAAAAATTATTGCAAAAACTGATGTCAAAGAGCTCACCACCTATGTTTTCTTCAAGGAGTTTTATGGTTTCAGGTTTTACTGTTCAACTCTTTAATCTATTTTGAGTCTATTTTTGTGTATGGTATAAGATAGCGTTTCAGTGTTATTCTTCTAGATGTGGTTGTCCAGTTTTCTCAACACCATGTATTGAAAAGACTGTCCTCTCCCCATCGTGTATTCTTGGCTGTTTGGTTGTGAATTAATCGACCATATATGCGTGGGTTTATTTCTGGGCTTTCTATTTTGTTCCATTGATGTTGAGTCTGTTTTTATGCCAATATCATACTGTTCTGGCTACAGTAGCTTTGTAATGTAGTTTGAAGTCAAAGAGCATGATTCCTCTAGCTTTGTTTTTCTTTCTCAAGATTGCTTTGGCTGTTGTGGTCTTTGTGGTTCCACACGAATCTTAGGAGTTTGTCCTATTCCTGCTGGATCTTCTTTTCCTGATACATATTTTTGGATGTCCATTGGTTCTTCATTTTCTGATCTTTAGGAGTTACCCAAAGGATTATAACATGCATCCTTGACTCATTTGTGTGTAATATAAATCCATATTTTTATCACTGACAGGGCTGTATAGGGCCTTTTTTTCTTTTACCTTTTTCCACCTCTTAAGATATTGCTTTCATGAACCCTAACTTTACATGGCATTTAGTGCCCACAGTACATTATCCTTATTATTTCGTAGAGTCAATATTCATTCATGTTTATTCTTTTGGGTTGATTTTCATTTCCTCCTACATTTCTGTGCTTCATTCTGAGATTATCTTCTTTTTGCACGTGGACTTTAGCATTATGTCAGTGTAAGTCTACTACTAACATATCTTTCATTTTGTTTGTTTGTGTGGAAATGCCTTATTTTACCTTAATTCTTTTGCAATTGTGGTAAAACAAATTTTACATACAAAATTTACCATATTAAGCATTTTAAGTGTCTGTTTCTGTGGTATTAAGATAAAATTTAGCATTTTTAAGTCTATAGTTCAGTGCCATTAAGTACATTGCTGTGCAACTTCACCAGCATCCGTCTCCAGAGTGTTCCTCATGTTTGGGAGCCAAAAACTCTGCACTCATTAAACAAGGAGTCCTTGTTCCCTTCACCCTGGCTTGGCAGCTGCCCTTGTACATGATGTCTCTATGAATCTGACTACTTTGGTCATTTCATGAAAGTGGAATCATACAATGTTTGTCCTTTTGCAACCGGCTTACTTCATTTCCCATGATGTTTTCAAGGTTCATCAAGGTCGTACATAGCATGTGTCAGAATTTATTTTCTTTTAAAGGATGAACAGCATTCCTTTGTATATGTACCGCATTTGTTTACCCACCTGTTGATGGCCCCTTGAATTTCTTCTTTCTTTTGGCTCTTATAAATAATGGTGCTGTTAACACAGGTGTACAAGTACCTCTTTGAGTCCCTGATTTCAACTTTATTGTGGTTATGTACCCAGAAGTGGAATTGCTGGACCATATGGTTCTTTTATTTTTAATTTTTGAAGGAACTGGCAAACTATTTTTCAGAGTGATGCACCATTTTACATTGCTTGTCTTAATTTTTAAAGGTCATTTTTTTAAACTAGTTTTAGGATTCTAGGCTAGCAGTTTATTTTTTTCAGCACTTTAAGGTAGCAATTGCTAACTTATATTTTCTGTTAAAAAGTCAATTGTTCATCCTGTTGTTGTTCCTTTAATATTTCATCCTTTGAATTTGCTTTCCTGCAGTTTTACTGTGATGTACTTAGGTACAGTTTTCTTTGTATTTATCCTGCTTAAGGTTTGTAGGGCTTGGAACTGTAAATCAGTGTCTTTTTTTGTTAGTTTCTTTCTTTTATTTAAGTAGAGTTGGTATACAATTTTATATTGGTTATATTAGTTTCAGATGTACAGTATAGTGATTTGATATTTTTATACCTTACAATGTGATCACCGCCACTAATTCTAATAATCGTATATTACCATATAAACTTATCAAAATACTGTTGACTAAATTCCCCTCCACTTTTTCACCCATTGTGCCATTCCCTCCCTTCTGGTAACCATCCCTTTGGTCTCTGCTGCTTTGAGCCTGTTTTAATTTGTTTTTAGCTCCTACACATTAATGAAACCGTATGGGTTTGTCTTTCTCTGCCTGACTATTTACTTGGTATAATACTTTCCAGATTCATCCATGTTGTTACAAGTGGCAAGATTTCATTCTTCTTTATTGCTGTGTAATACTTCACTATATATACCACATCTTCGTGATCTATTCATTTATCTATGAATACCTAGGTTGCTTCCATATCTTAGCCTTTGTAAATAAAGCTGCAGTGCACATAGGGGTGTGCATATCTTTTTGAAATAGTGTTCTTGTTCTCTGTGGGTAAACATTCACAAGTGGAATTGCTAGATCATATGGTGTGCCATCTTTAGTTTTCCGAGCCATCCCCATGCTGTTTTCCATAGGGGCTGCACTGGCCTGCAGGCCCACTAACAGTGCACAAGTGTCCCTTTTCTTTTCCATCCTCTCCAACACGTGTTGCTTGTTGACTTTTTGATAGTAGACATTCTGACTGGTGTGAAGTGGTATCTCATTGCAATGTTTTATAAGTATATTTTATTGATTTACAGTTGTCCCCTTTTTTCCCCTCCCCTTTGTACCCCTCCACCCTGCACCGCCCCTCCCTCCAGCATTTCCCACCACCGTAGTTCATGTCCTTGGGTCATATAAATTCTTTGGCTTCTCCATTTCCCACACTATTCTTAACCATCCCCATCTGTTTTGTGCCTACCAATTGTGCTTCTTATTCCTTGTACTTTTCCCCTATTCTCCCCCCGCCTCCTCACTTATAACCCTCCATGGGATCTCCATTTCTGTGATTCTGTATCTGTTCTAGGTGTTTGCTTAGTTTGTTTTTGTTTTAATTTTGGGCAGTACCCAACCAACAGCCAACAGGTCTAGGCGGCAATGATCTTAATCCAATCAATACATGGCTGGCTAAATTTGGGTTTGGCTTTGGCAGGTCCACGGCTGCCTGTGGTTCAGTACTTAACTGCTTTCTGGTACATCTCCACCTGTTCCAAAGATCCTGGAGTGATGATTAGGGTCCCTTCCCTCAGGTGGATACTGAGCTCTAATCTTTGTTTCCTTCATAGCCCAAGACTACCTGAAAATACGCACTAGATTTCTGACAAATTTTAATCATACAGTCATTTCTGAAAGGAAGGCAGTGTACTTTCCTCACATTTAGTCGTGGTAATTCCTTAATTCTGCATATTGAAACAGGCATGCGGTTTTAGTAACTTGTCTGTTCAGAAAGACGTCTCTTAAGATGTTAAACTAGTCTTTTCCCAATTTTAATTTTATGGTTTGAGCATTGATGTCACTTACTTTGTTAAATTTTATTTTGATTGTTTTAGGACCATTTTTTCAAATAAATCCATATAGGTCAAGGTTGTGTCAGATTTTATTTTTATCTTCCAAAGTATTACAAATGAAATCACTTTGGCATCAGTTATGTACTTGAACATATATTTGGTTTCTCGGTCTAGGTGTAAAGTGAAATTATTGACTAGAGTGGACACTAAGGTGACTTCATGTGGAGTCAGAGACAGAAGTGGGGTCTTAATTTAATCAAAGAGCATGACCATCTCTAAAATACTCCTATTTTGGAACACAAGGACTGTATCCAAGCCTGTTTGTGACATGCCGTTGTTTGGGGAGTATGATCCAGATCATTGGTTCTGGATGCTAACATTTGAAAATGATTTCTTGATGGAGCATGTGTGAGCTTGGAGTTATGAATTGTCTTAGAATTTCTGTTCAAGGGAAGGACCAAGTGAGAGGGAGGGTAGACAAAATATTTTGTTTATAATTTGCTGTAAAGATGACTTATTACAGTTTAATATTAAACAGCTCAGGAGGCCTAAAATTTATCGTACTTGGTACTAACTGGTGTTTCTCTCCGACACATGGTGTGAATCAACTGTCCTTCCAACTTGAAAGAGCGGAGAGCTTGCTGACGTAACTTCTTTGTTCCGGGGAATTGTCTCCACTGGGCCTTCAGAAAGGAGGGACATTAAAGCGTTGACTCATGGCAAGTGCTCTCCAAGTTGGACACCGTTGAGGGCAGAATATTGACTGGAGGAAGAAGAGTTGGTGACTTCTTTTATATCCTGGACTTAAAAAAAAAAAGACTAAACATTAACTCTTTTAAGCTCTCTATTTGACTTTATGTGATTAACAGTCCCTTATTTTCCCTTAAAATGGAACCAGAAAATCTCACAGTTTTATATGTTGGTGTTTTCCAGGAGTCTCCTTTCTTAGATTCTAGAGAGTTGCTTGGGTTTCTGTCCTTCCCCATAGCGAATTTTCTTTTGTGAGAATATTCTTGCACCTAAGAAAGGGAAACATGGAAATATGGGAGGTTGAGTGACAAAATCATTGTCTCAAAAGATCTCAGAAGCCTGGAAAAATGGAATATACTTGTAATAGATACTAAGGTGTAGATTCAGAATATCAACTGAATGCTTACATATAGCAATATATAAAGTCAAATTAAAAGATGTTATGTGACTTTAAGCTCAATTTACAGCACGATATGAGTACCAAAACTACCAAAGCACTGTTGTTAGGCTTGCTTGGTAGAAGTTGAGTAACAAAGTTGAAGGAGATGAGTCTTGTTTCCTAGTTTGACCATGCTTGGTTTTGAAGTGCTAATACTTGTGGCGTACTTTTTGTGTGCCACGTGCTGTTTTGAGTGTTTGCTCATATTGTGCCATTTAACCTTCGCGCAGCAGCTGTATGAAGTGGTTGCTATTACTATCTGCGTTTTGCAAATATGGAAACTGAAGTATAGAGAAGTTTCATTAATTTTCCAAGGTCACATAATTAATGAATAAATAGCAGAACCAAGACTTGAATCTAGGAAGTCTGGCTTCGAAGCCTGTGCTCTTGACCCCTGTGCCATACTGTCTGCTTTATTATGCTTTAAGAGGAACGTTGACTACTGGGACGTGTACGGAGGGTAAAAATCTGAATTGAAAGGCTGTTTATATATGGAATAGTTGACTAATTTGAAATTGTTTAGTCTGGAAAAGGGAAGGGAGGGATTCAGGTCTTGTTCTCAGTGATCCTCTGAGGGCACAAGTATGATAAATCTGAAAATTATAGGAAGGCAAATTTCATTTTTGTGTGAGAACTTTGTAATAGGTGTTGAAATGGGATTGGTTGCCTAGTAATGAACTTCCTTTCACTACATCTATTTTATCAGAAACTGCATAAGAATGTGATAGCGGTATCTAGAAAAAAATGGAACTTGTGTTATGAGTTTGGGCTGAATCATCTCTGAAGTGTCTTTTTTTTCTGTGCATTTTTATAGTAAAGAGAGATCTTTAAAATGGTTTAGTCTATAATTTACAGTTATACTGTCTGTAAAACAAGTGTTTCTGTAAAAAAAAGACACAATATTGATTTCTAGTGGAAACGTGGAATCATAATGTGAGAAAAGAAGGGTGTGTCCTGATTAACTTTTGGATAAAATATAAACTCTTGTTTTTGTAAATACTTTGTATTATTGGTAGGGCATTCTTTGGATGTCATGTTAGTGGACTAGGAAACAACAGAGAATGGACTCCTTTTCTAGTTCACAGATCAAGTTTGGTAATAGATCTGAGGTTTCATCGTAATAACCATCGAGGATCCCATCTTCCTCTTCCGTTTGAAGGATGCTGAAAGAACATTTATGGGTGGGCTTCATAATCGCAATGGAATAACTGTAGGAAGCTGCTACATCAATTTTCACATTAAAAATTTCAGGGTATTAAATACATGTATGGTTTAAATTCATTTTGAGATTATGATTAATAATAAGAACAGGTTAGAATATAAAAAAGATACTGAATTAAAAAAATTTGACCAGTGGCGATTGCTTCTTGGGTGTGTAGGTGATAGACTGTGAGAAGAACCTTCTCATCTAATTTTTTACATTTATTGGATTTTTCGATTATTAAAAATTATACCTCAAGTTACCCTGAAGTGTTTGTTCTTGTTTGGTTTTTATTTCAATTAATACTTTGTTGCACACGTACTACAAACCATGTACTATTATAGATTCTTTCAGGTACATTGCTTATTTCAATTATGAAAGCAATCCATGTTTATTTAAATAAGATATAAAGTTATAGAAGTGGAAGGAAAAAAGTCACAATTACATTATCTAAACATGGTCATTTTCATCATTTTGGTGTTTCTCTCTTCTCTTCTCCTGTCCTCATCTTTTTCTCCTGGTCATCCCTGCTCTTTCGTCTTACCCTTGGCATGACCGCAGCAGCCTGTGGAAGGCGAACGTGCCTGTGTGCTGGCGATGTCAGAAAGTGGCTCGTGTGTGAAATGATTCTGATGACGTTATCTTAGTAGGGTTATTGTTGAGCAGTAAGTGAGTTAGTGTGTCTAAATTGTTCAAAAGAGAGGACTTGGTACGTATTTTAAAAGTATTTATTTTAATGTTATTTTATAATGTTGAGCTGGACTTATCTAATTTGATATTGGTACAGTAAGATGTCCTAGATTAAATTGTTGGGTAGTCGAATGATTGGCCTCTAGTTTTCTATTCTTTTTTTACGAGTTGGTTCTGTAAGTACCTGTCCCTCCTCATACTCCTGAGCTCATACTCCTGAGCCGTCGTTGGAAAAGCAGACATGAACCCCCAGCTTTTTTCAGAGCAACGATCAGTTATGCACCGACTTCGATGTTCTGTCTGGGGTGCGGTGGGATTTCTCTGCATGCTCTAGGATAAACACTTAGTCCAACACTTAATCCAGGTCAAAACCATGAAAAAAGTGGTAAAGGACGGGACACTTAGCATTGCTCAGCTCTCCCTGACTGTGCGTTACAGTGTCTAGTCTTGGTTTGAGACTGGTGTTTATCGTTATGGTGCAGAGTTTTGACTACTTTTATGTTCTACCAAATACGCGTTTTTAACAGATGATCCTGCACTCCCTCTTAAAAAAAAGGACTTTGACAACACACTTTTTCTCCTTTGTGAGTTAGGCTGGTAATTTGGAGCATATCACTGTGATGTTTGGGACCTGTCTGTCTCCATCGATGCAGCCCGATTGTCCCCCGTTTCATCATCAGTAGTTAAGAAAGGAAGCAAAAAAATGACTGCAGGCTACGCAGTCCTATCAGAAAATTTCCACCTGGAAGCTATTTCTTCTAAAAGCCCTTAGGGACTGCTCTCACCCTCCCCCTTCTATTGGCAACTAGGGCCAGAAACACCGGTCCCTTCAGAGCCAGGTGCTGCCGCAGTTTAATCGTCTTCTTTCCAAAGCTTCCAAAGGAGGGTGCAGGAGCGCTAGGGAATAAATTATTCCCAGGCCTTCTCTTTGCTGCTAGATCTCCTTGAACCTCTTAAGTGCTACCTTTTCTTCCCCTGATTCTTTTTATATTTAGCATTTTAGCTAAAGTACCCATTTTTTGCACTTCTAGAACTTGAATTTACTTTTTAAGTAGAGTATTTATTAACTCTAGTGCTTGTCTTTGGAGAAAATTTCAATGTTGAAACATTTTGGGCACTGCTTTAGGCTCTCTGTCACTTTATAATGCCTTCTATTTGGGATCTAGGCATTGTTCCAGGTGTAAACCCTGAAGGAACTCACAGTCCTGTAGGGGAGATAGACATGTAAATAAATTTTTACAGTGTAGAGTGTTCTGGCTAGTACCCTTTCACAAATATGAACAAATAAACATTTCAAAACAAAAGAATATCAACTGAACTTTCCATCAGTGAAAGCCATTAGTGGTGGTACCCATTCATTTCTAGGACAATATTAGGCATTTGTCCATGAACTTTATAGCAAAACAGGATAATAATATTTCTGGTGAAATTTATTTCTCACCACACAGTTTCATAGGTTCAAGGCCAGTTCAAATTTGTGCACTGTCAAAGTGAGGGCCCGTGGTAAATGAGAATACCATGGGTGTTACCTTGTACCATTTCCTATCAAGAATAGGGCTAAGGGCTTCAACAGATTTTGGTTCTTCATTTTTTAAAACAGATTTTAAAATATACTCTTTAAAAAACCAAGCTATTACATACTGCAAAAGATTTTTATCATAGATGAAATTGGCCTCTTTTGGGGAAAGATGCCTAATATCAGCATATCAGTAAGAAGGATAAAAATAACCTTCAATATGAATATTCAAAGAATGGACTCAAGATCGTGTTTGCTGTAAATGCCTCCAGAGAGTGTAAACTTCAACTCTCTCTGGTTTTGTTACTGAACAAAAATGGGGGTTCAGCTGCCTGTTGCCACAAAAGCCAAACTCATGAGGCAGGTGATGGTATAAAAGGAAAGAGGTTTTATTCAGGTGCTGTGTGATCTGGAAGAATGGCGATCTCTCCTTCTCAAAGCTCATTTCCTCCATGGGACCAAGATAAAAGCCAGTATCCAGAGGTCCTGCTCCATTTTAAAGCACAGTCCTTTGGAGCCTGCAGGCAGCTGCTAAGCAGTAATCCAGGTAGTTTAGCTTGTTCCTGGGCTGCTGTCAGTTTCAGGCTCCCTCCTGGAGCCTGAGTGCAGAGCCTGTGTTGCCATGGGCCATGTGGCTGCTAGGGCCACAAGGTTGAGTGAACACACCTGTGAATGCATCCTGAGGTGGGGCGAGGGAGGGGACACACACACACACACACACACACACACACACACACACTCTCTCTCTCTCTCTCTCTCTCTCTCTCTCTCTCACTCACTCCTTCCCTCCCTCCCTCATGGAGAGAATAGGCAAGTCTGCTCTCCAAGTGCAGGTCATGGGCGAGCCAGCCAGAGAGCAAGAGAGAGCTTTCTTTGTTCCCCTGGGTTTATATTAGCTTTGGTGTAGGGAGGACCAGGTGCTTTCTTGAGATGACTAGCTCCCCAAATTTTTGCATGTTTTGGGTAGGTTCACTCTCAACCACTCCCTTCTTTCCCCAGACTAGACTGACAGGTCTCTGGTCCATCACCTCCCCCTGTGGCCATTTTGACTTATGTGGCTTATATCCTGGCCTTCCCCTGGTCCTATGCCCTAATCTAGTACCAGAAGGGGGAGGTGAGCTTTTTCCTCCATCCAGTTATCTTGCTGACTTTGCAGTGCATTCAGTGTAAGAACCTCCCTCTGCCTCCACCTTGGCCGGGGCAGCGGGGAGACTCCCTGGGCTCCAACAAACCGTCCACCGGCAACAGTTTTATGAATAGTTTCTTAGGTTCTGTCTTGTTGGTAAGAAGAGGGAGCTTCTCTAGCAGTTTATAGTAGTTGTACTAAGGAGGGAGCTTCTATAGAAGGAGGGAGTTCTGAGTTGAATGTTGAAGGATGAGTAGAAATTTGCCAGATAAAGGGACAGTAAGGAGATTCTGGGCAGAGGGAACTATATAGTACCTTTAAGGAACTTGAAGTAGAGTTGGTAGAGTGAACGTGGGGAATATTCAGAGGTAAATCTGTACATGGAAATGTCTTCTACACTATGCTAGGGACTTTGGACTTGATCCTGAGGCAGGACGTAATCCTAAAGTGGTATGTGTATGTGCATGTGTGTGGATGTTTCATGATCATGTTTGCATTTAAAGAAGATTACTTTAAATGAAAGTATCAATGATGGATTACTAGGGAAATAAGAAGGAAGAGGTGAAAAGGTTGTGCAGAAGAGAGATAATGAGGACATGAGCCAGGGCAGGGGAGGATAGGGAGAAAGAAAACCACAGCAGAGACATGGAATTAGAATTGGTGGGTCTTGGGGATTAGTTGGAGGGGAATATGAGGTGGGGAATGAGGAATGAAGGCTTACTTTCATAGTTTAGTTCGAATAACTGGGTGGCTGGAGATCCCTTTATTTGTGACGGTGTATATAGGAGGGAAGTGTAGGTTTGGGTAGAGAGCTGATGATTTCAACTTTTGACATGCACAGGTTGAGATGTTTTTGAGGTGAGTTGTGGTTAGATATTGAGGTTTATAGGATTTGACAGAGATACCCTGCTGTTATTGCTTTGTTAGGCAAAGATGCCTAATTAATAGAGAAAGATAAAGTATTCATGATATCTCTGAGGGAGTATGTGTGAACAGTGAAAGGATATGAAAGCCGAGCATGTATTGAGGGTAAGAAGGAAGAATTATTTGGGACTGAGAAGGAATGTGGTAGAAGTTCTGAGAGTAGATTTAAGGAAGAGGGAATGGTTAGCAGTGGCACATACAAAAGAGGACTCAAGTAAATGATGAACTAAAGAATGGATACTTGACTTGACAATTAGTGAATTTTTAAAATAGGTTCGACTTTACAAAAATAGGTTCATTGGGGTGAGGTGGGTAAGAAACAGTTTACACTGGTGGAGGAGCAAGTCCAGTTTGAGGAAATGGAGGCAGTGAGTATAGACTGTTCTTTTAAGAGTCTTAACAGTGAAAGGAGAAAAGAGAGAGAGAGAAATGACACCAGGGGGAAAATTATCAGAAGAGAGATTTTAATTTAATAGTACCTTTTTAAGAAAAGAAAAAAAGGGCTGTGCTTTTTAAAAAAGAAGTAAATAGAGATGAAATATTTGAAAGTACAGAAACTAAAAAAGTACTGATGGAGTAACAACAATCCTAGATAGAGGAGAAATGGGATGTTTAAAACATAGGATTAGGTTTGGGGTGGGATATTTGTTTCATTCAAACGGCAAGGCACAAATATCAGGGTAGACAGAATTATAGATAGATTTTGTATATTGTAATATAGGAATTTAAGAAGATTCATGCCTAAAAAGTGTATGAAATTTTCTTTTATCTCTTTTTTAAGTATATTTTATTGATTATGCTATAACAGTTGTCCCATTTTTCCCCTTTGCCCCCCTCCACCTGGTACCCCTATTCCCTC
>VMDR010025704.1:0-14359 GCA_007922815.1 Macrotus californicus | reverse complement strand
GTTTTATCATGAATTTTTGGTGGTAAACAAAAAGAAATTCATTTTGTAAAACTTAAAATACTGAAAAATAATTTAGATATCTATCTCTTATTTATAAAAGTAAAAGCTTTTATTGCCAAGATTTTCTGGGGAACACATCCAATATCAAACTTTTTTCTTTAAGAACTTTTATATTGATTTACTCAAATATATCACCAATCCTAGAAATCTGTGTTCCATTTTTACAGATAAAAACATTAGGCCTGGATAAGCACGCCAGACATTTTACCAGATTCTACTCTTAGTAATTTTGGATCCAGAATTTCTTCCTGAGCAATATAATTCCAGACTACCTACATGAAGTTTCATACAATGCTGATTTTTCCCTGAAATTCATTATACTCCAAATCTCCTATAACTAAATCAGAGGAAAAATAATAACTGCTATTTTTAAAAAAAATTCCCATGTAAGAAATGTCATCTATTACTATATTCTTTTCTACAAAACCAGAAGTAATGATTTATGGGTCTTATGACATTTAGCTCATTACCCAATAAAACTGAAAAGTAATAAGCACTGCTTGAGGCAGGTAATGTTCTCCTTTATGTGGATGATACTATTAAACATGATATTTTTCAGCATCATTGCCCAACGTAGATTCTTCTTGAGCTTGTCTTTTTGAAGAATTCATTTCCAAATTTTAGTATAACTCAATCGTGGAAAAAACTTTTAGATATTTTCTAAAATATTTGTAAAATATATTATAAAAAACATATCTTACATTGAAGAAATTTCATGGACCTCAGAGTTAGGTAAAAACTCCATGTATTCGCTTTATATTGAACAGTACAAAATATATTTTGCATGCAGGTTAAAAAAACTATATTTAAATTGAAAAAAATGGCAATTTAGTGTGCACATCTTCATTAATTTCCTTGTGACCTTGGACACTTCACATGCTCACAATATTATTGAAAATATTCTCTGTGTACATATTTTATATATTCTAATAACAAGATGTTGATATACACAGAGCTGGTCAAGGAGGCCAGGGCTTCCCTCACAGGTTTATTCCTCATAGTATCAGTGTGGGGCTGTCCTCTGCACCCTCTCAGCACCAGCGAGAAGGCATGAAATGAGGAGCACACTCTCATAACCCTCCACATTTACCCAGGGCACTAGGGCATTTCCGACCTGCTCACGGGGGGCCAGCTTGGGCTCTGTGCCTGCTGACCACCCCTACTCTTGGAGCCTGTTCTCACTCCCAGAGGTGCGGCACTGCATGCAGAACTTCTGCTTAGTGAGCCTATGTGATGCAGTTTGGCCTGTCCTACTTCACATTCCTTAGGTTATCGTCCCACATCCTCATTATCTGTTCCCACACATGTTCCTCTGATGCTGTCTGCAGAAACCAGACAGCGCCGGTTGTTTTGTGGAAGTGCACCGCCCCTCCCGAGGGTCGGACACCGCACCTCACCTGCGGGTCCCTGCAGGGGACCATGTCTCCTGATGCAGCCTGGGAGCAAAGAGGGAGGTCTTGCATGGCCCCTGTCCCAGGCGACGTCATTACAGCACCTTCTGGTGATGCCAGGCTCATCCCCTCAGGCAGAAATGTAAAGGGGTAGAGGGGCCAAAGCTTCTGGGGACAAGGAGGCCACTCCTCCAGAGATGGGGCAGTAAATCACACTGTGGAAGAGGAGGCCACTTCCACTGACAAAGAAGCCACCTCGGACGTTAGAGCCTCAACATCCTCAGTCCCACAGGATCTTCTCAATTTTCCACCGAGATGCGTAGGACCCGCTTCTTGGGCCTACATCTCCCTTTTCCCTCAATTTCGGCAGTTCCTTGCTATCCCTTCAATTCCTGTGTTTTCCATATTAATCAGCACAAATCATCTTCTAGGCCTTACAAGATTATATATCAAGTACCATGTTGGTAATATTTTAAAATATTTTATAGGCAGAAATGTTACAAATTCCATTTTGTAAACTGAACCCAATTTCTTATGGATGAATTACTTTTATTTTTTCAGCTAGAAAGTAGTATGCGTCTGGAATATTGGCCTAAACTTAATCAGTGGCCATTTATTTTTAACAATTCTGAGAACAATTAGATCTCACATGAAGCTATCAGAGCCACAACCCTGCATGCCCTGTGGCATTCAGTTCTCCCCAAATGTTCGATCGTGTGTACATAGCCATAAAATTCCAAATACGTGATGTGAAAGAGTTTGTGTGTTAGAAACACCTGCTAAGGATAATTAAGGACCTTGGTAGAACATGTAAATATTCATGATTTTTCAGTATCAGTATGAATGGTACAGATGCTACCTCATAATGATTTATTTCAGCCATATTGTGGATTATGTAGAAAGACAAACCTTGAGTTTAAATCAAACATGAAAAAAAGCTGGTATGGATGGTTATAAAGCCTTAACCATAAGTCACAGAACAGAAACTTTCCCAGATGTTAAACTCTAACTTATTGCCCATCCCTTTGTTCAGAAGTGACAGTGAGGGAGGGTGGCAGAGCAGGCGTGGCACTAGTCACTGGGACCACAACAGCGAACAAAAGAGGGAGATCTCTCACCGAGCTCATGTTCTAGTGACAAGTGACAGACGGTGCAAGGAAATCATGGGGTAGATAGCAGAGGTGATACCATGCACATGTGTAGAATAATTAGTGTACCTGATGATAAAGAACAGTCATCAGGAAACTTCTTTCTGTGAAGGTGAGACATAAACAGAGAGATGAATGAAGTCAGGAATCAGGCCACAGCATCCCTGGAAAGAGCACTAAACAGGCAGAGGCTATTGGGTATCTAAGGTCCTGAGTCTGCCTGTTGTGGGTCCCCAGCCGATGAGCTGTCCTGGCCAAGAGGGCTGGTCTACGGACCTGCCAGAGCTGAGAAGCAAATTTGAAACCCTACATAGGACTGAATACAGCTCCCAGCTCTGTATGAAGAGAGATGTCACACTGCCCGTCCTACTTCCTCACTTGCTACGGCACCCAAGCAGAGCACACTGCCAGCGGCTCTGTCCATCGGCAGGGTCGATCCAGGGAGCTGGGTGAAAAGCCTGCCTGGCTGGGATGCCCACACATCAAGTTTAGTGGTCACGGAGCCCGGTCTATGGACCCACCTGATCAGAGATGCAAACTGGCTGCCCTGTCCACTGCTGAGGACACAACCCAGTCCTACCGAACAGACCTGACCAGAGCATCAGGCAGCTGCAAATGTCATCGTACAGCCACGTGTGGGCAGAGAATCAAGCCAGCAGTCCCACCCAATGGTTCCCAGCCAGGGGAACCCCTGATCACAGAGCGTGGGCTGTGACCTTGCCCAAAAGGAGACCTCAGTGGCAAGTGGCACCTGCCCGAGGGTACTACCAGCTTACCCGACAGAACCCCAAGCTGAACTGAATGGTAAAGAACGATCTCGGCAAACCTGAAAAAGTGTGGAGGAAGAGCCCCCATATTTAGAGGCACAGGTAACAGTACAAGGAGTCGAGGGTGATGGAGAACTGAAGAAAACTAGCAAAGCCCTGACCACTGATCCACTCACTGACCACATGAACTGTCTGACAAAGACTTCACAAGAGTCCTCTTAAAGTAGTTGTGAACCACAAGAACATACAGACAGCTAAACAGGAGAAAACAACGCATGAACAAAATGAGAAATTCAACACAGAAATAGAAACCATTTTTTTTAAAAGGAAATCCTAGAGATGAAGAATTGAGTAACGATTGAAGTGAAGAATTCGTTAGAGAGCTTCAATAACATACCTGACTAATCATAAGAAAGAATCCCTGAACCCATCCACAGATTGGTGATTTGACATCAGTCAGGAAAGAGAAAAGAAAAAAAAAATGAGCAAGAGTGAAGAAAGCCTATGGGACTTCTGGAGAAACAAGTAAAGGAAGTGCATTATGGGAATCTCAGAAGAAGAGAAAGAGAAAGGAACAGAAGGTATATTTTACAACTAAAAATTTACCAAACCAGGGTTTGTGAAATACACATCCAGATTCCTGAGGCTCTAAAGAGCCCAAACAGGTTGAACCCCAACAGAGCTATGCAGAGATACATTATAAATTACCAAATGTCAAAGACAAAAAGTATGCTAAGTGACATAAATCAGAGCAAACCTAACGCTGTATGATCTCACTTACATATGAAATCTGAAAACATAAAGCCAAACTCACAGACATAGAGAACCGATTGGCAGTTGCCAGAGGTAGGGATGAGGCATGGGAGGAGTGGGTGCAGGGGTTCAAAAGGTGCAAACTTCCAGTCCCACGATGAGTAAGTTCCGGGACATGACATGCAGCATGGTGACTATTACAGCAATACTTGTCCTGTGTCACCTCTCTGGAGTTGTTCAGAGAAGCAACTAATCCCAAGAAAAAGTAACTGTAACCAGGTGAGGAAACTGATGTTTAAAAAATCTTACTAGCATAACCACGTTGCAATGGATGCATATACGAAGTCATTATACTGTACACTTTAAAATGACATAATGTTAGCCCTGGCTGGTGTAGCTCATTGGATGGAGCACAGGCTGCAAACCAGAGGGTCGCCAGTTCGATTCCCAGTCAGGGCACATGCTTGGGTTGCAGGCCAGGTCCCCAGTGGGGGCCAAGTGAGAGGCAACCACACATTGATGTTTTTCTCCCTCTCTTCCTCCCTTCCCCTCTAAAACTAAATAATAAAATCTTTAATAAATAAATAAATAAATAAAATGACACAATGGTAGATGTCAATTGTATCACAATGAAACTGGAAGAAATAACCCTGTGAATTACAAATATAGTAAATAGCTGTTTGAATTCACTACGTTTTGAGAAGAATACGAAGGGAAAGGAAGTATTTAAGACAAAAACACCGAGGACTTACTCTTCTACTAACAAATGATGAGATTATTCTTTTAAGAAATTAACATGAATTCAAACTCTTTATCTTTACAAATGTTTTGTATTCTGATAATATACTGCACTTTTTGAATACAGAACAAACCTATCAGAGGAAATAAAAATTTTGGAACTGCCTCCGAGTATATGTATATGTGTGTTTTGAGAATGCACAGCTTATTAAAGAAAGAAAGATACAAGATATTTTTAATTAAATATGGCCATGGGATAGAATTAAGAATAAACCATAAAATCTTCTGTCTTTTGAGGGGTTCAAATAATGTAATTTTTACTTAGTTTATTTCCCAAAAGCTATATTACAAACAGGGGAGTTACTCTTGGATATTAAATATACAAACTTTAAGTAATGTTATTTTTATTAAAAGTAGAGTCTTCCATATTTTAAATACCTAGAATACCTAAAGTTCTGGCAATGATGCAAATGTGTAAAAAAGCATAATGCCTTGCATTCTGATTCTACCTTTTTCTTTTTAACTTGGGCCAATCCCACCCCCAGATGCGAGATTGAGCCCCCTGAGCCCAGCTGTGCCTCACTCCTACCTTGAGACTTAGAACCCTCTAACAGTATTTTTTAAATGTTCTTTTAAGCCACTAAGTTAGGGATTTTTTTTTAAAAGCCATAATAGCTGATGCATACTTGTTAGACTTATCAATGAAGACTTTTGATAAAGATTTAAGGACAAACAAACTTTCCCATTTAAAACTATTTTCCCAATTTTTAGTCTCCATGAAGGTCACTATCATTCTGGACTTGTCTGTTACGTGCCCTTCCACCCCTCATCTTCCACCCGCAAGCTCTGGTTGGTCTTTTTGCGGTACGGGCACCACACAATTTTTCCTCCCAGAGCCTCCCATGCTGCCACATGCTGTATTTAATGTCTTGGAAACCCAGTTCACTTTTCCTTCCAAATATATGCACACAATCCACCTACTGTTCATCAGCCTTGTTACTGCCACACTATTGAAGCAACTGTCCTCTCCTGCCTGTACTGCCGACGTCGTTCAGCACCTGTATTCCACCCACAGGACATTGGCAAAAACACCACCTTTACACCATGAATCAGATTACGTCCGCTTCTCAACGTACTCGGTGGCTCCCCACGTCATGTGCCATGGGCACTGGTTACAGGTAACAACAGGAGCATCTTCATCACACCAGGAATGATGGCTCTGTAATTAATTACCTGTGCCTAGGTCACATGTGTGAGCAGGCATGCAGAAGTGAGTACTAATATAAGTAGAGACTTCCCTGGGTTTATAGTGAAACATCAGAGTGACTGGTTGGCCATTTATCTATATATCTACATAGATATATAGTATTTTTATACACATATATTCACTATATCATTCTCTTTTTATGTGGAAACACTGTAAGTGAATCAGATCATAGCAGGTTCCTTCTGGCTGATAGGAGGGATCGTGTTGGAAGAGAGAAACTTCTTTCTCTCATCCACATTAGCTTCTGACACACTTCTCTGGAAACTTCACGGCCCCAAGAACCACTTAGAAATCTATTCATCTACAGTACAGTTAATAAACATAGTATATAGTGACTACGTCCAGTTCAGGATAAAGTTATCTACAGCTTCTGATGCTCAAAAGAAAAAACTTTGACCTTCATAAAAATCACAGGACCAATCTTTGCATTACCTACCCCACCCCGATCATCACTGCAGCTGAGAACAAGATGGAAGTTTTAATAATTTGCATTTTAAATTATTTTCAGTTCAAAATTGCTCCCCATGTATGTTTTAACTCATCCTTACAAATACGTTGAACTGGGCAGTGGAGGCCGAAGAGAACAACATAGCGAATAATGTACCCTTGGCTTCTACTGTTCTGAAGAATGGCTTTGCTTATTAACTTTTTGTAACAGCGAGCTGTTAGGAATATTTCAAAGCTGCATTTTGTAGTCTCTTCCACACCATTTTCCAGATGCACTTCTGGTACTGGGTTGAAAGAGGTACAATGTAAGAGGGTGAGGACATGCTTGAATTAGCCCCCTGGTGACAGTCCTCTGATCATTTACAAGTCTTGGCCCAGGGACTTCACAATGGAACAAATGGAGTGGTAAACCTTCGAAAAAGGAAGTCCCCGAAGAGCAGGACTTGTGAGGATCAGAGGCAAATTTACATTTCAACACACTGTTTACTGCTACTTCCTGCAGCGGAGGCCCACAGAACAAGGGCACTTTTTACACTTCTTTGCTTTCCTTGGCATCCGTGGCCAAAGTCCCACTGCTGAGCCACATTGCCAGCACATTTTGAAAGGACATTTGCAGAGACCGAAGTCAGTTTGTTAAATAAAACTCTTTACACTTTGGTGCTGTGACAAAACAGAAAACCTTGGAATTTGGTAAATCACAGTTCAATACTGTCAAAGCTTTCAGTTTTTACGTGTGTGCTTTATGGGATCGTTTGGGAGCAACATTTTCTTTCCCTGATATGAAGCACTGCTAAATAATCTCTGCATATGCATGTTATCGGTGGTGTGCTAAGATCCCTGAGGAACTGCATATCGGTAGCTATTGTGACTTTGTCAAAGCTTACATTTTTGCCAATTTCTAAAAACTAGACTGCATTATTTACTGAACTAGAATATCACTTACGTATTCAAAAGGCATGTCATTTCCTTATGGGAAAAAAAAGATGTTTGAACACTGCATAAATGCGTTTTCTGTGCAAAATCTCATATATGGCAACTGGTATGTAGCGATCACCATGCCCCAGCAAAACCCTGAGCTGAGTGTGCATTTCCTCTCAGTACGGCCAACACTCAGTTCTCGCTTTAACTCTTTTAGTGTCTCTATTTACTTGCCTATAAAACATTATTTGCATTCGAGAAATTACCTGTTCTAAGATACCAAGTAAATGTACTAAATCTAAGTGTACTCTCTAGAATAATCCTACAATGTTAGAATATTCGAGTTAGCCTAATTCCCACAAATGCGAAAACACGTTCCCACTCCAGATATTTATTCAGCTAATAGTTGAACCTTTTAAATGATGCCTAAGTAACGGGATCATGAGATATTTTGGTACGTTTCTTTAATAATTGTGGTTATTTCCAATAATCTTTCTTGGATTTATTCTCTCCCTTTCACTCATTGCTCTTAGGCCTTGACAGAATCAGCGCCACTGGCCCAACTGTAATAATGAAAACTTCTATCCACAAAGTAATTGGACAAAAAATGTGGAAACTTATATTTTAAAAATAGCTGTGTTCTCTGGAGAGAAGCGGATGCTGTTTTATACTGAAAAATAAAATGAGAATAAAATAAAAGTCCAAAGAAATGCATGAGAGAGAAAAAAGAGGGTACTTTTCCAGCTGCTTTCTCCTCCCTTCCTAGGGGTTGTTTAGGTCAGAGATGAAGAACTCTGGTTTGGGAAATCCATCATCTCTGCTTTTATGCTGTTCCCTAATCTCAACAAACTCTAAACCCAGTCTCTCTAGCTTGATATATTTGTACCTGCAAACTCGTTATTAAAACAGCAGTTACTGATAAAGTCCTGCTGAAAGTCCAAGAATAGTGTTATCTCAATCAACAAAACTACTGTTTGGGACTTTTTGACTGATATCACACGCATATGCCTTATACATAGTCACTCGGGTACCGAATACAGTGTTTAGAAATCAGCAACCACCTTCAGTAAGTGTCCTGAGGAATAAATGCTTAAGTGCTTCTCAAAGGTCCTAAGATCTGGAAAAAAGCACTGGCAAGATCACGTCTTAGCCCAAACTACCTCGTTCCTTCACACCAACCAAGTAAGCAGACAGATTAAGAACAAAACCAGAAACTTGGAGGCAATATAATCTTTTTGGTCTGATAATACTTAAAACAATGCAAGGCAAGACCGTTTTCTCACGTCCTTAACCTGGAAATAAGAATTCTGCATTAACAGTAAAGTGGCAATGTTCCTGATAAACTGATATTTCTTCAAAATGAATGCCCTGTCCTGGGGACTCAGCTGTCATTAACATGGCTTGAATAGGCTAGATTCTAAGCACACACAGCAATTTCTTTCTGGGCTCTGCCTTAGTTCAGTACCACGCAAACACAATGCAATTCGGAATTATATGTAAGGTGCTTTATTCTCTCTGAGAAGCACAACATACTGCTTTTGGAGAGAAAGATTTGGAGCATGCAGGCTTTTTTCAACGTAAGTTTGAACTGATGAGCAAAAACTTAATGATTCAGAAGGACTAATGTAAAGTTTATGAAACCGAACGGAAAAACTTGAGAGTCAGCCTCCACCCCCATCCCCACCAGCATATGGCAGTGCTTGCTTTTGGTGAGACATCCACAGCTGTGACCACAGGGTTCAAGATGCTTTCCTGTGGATACGTTATTGGAATACCTGTACCTTTAAGTGTTTTTCAGTGGCAATCTGAATGCTAAAGGTGTGTATCTGTAAGTGTGAGCGGTTTTGCTGGGGCTAAGAGTCACTTGCTCACACTATATTCATTCCTTCTTCAGTGCGGTGCTTATTGGTTAAAGATTTACTATTTTTGAAAGCCTATGTGTATCTTCAATCATTATCTTTGTTTTGAAAAGTGTTACATTTTGGGGCTTTTGTATACTTGCGAAAATATAATAAGCAAGTTAGATCTCCTTGGTACAAAAATGAAAGAATGGTATATACTGACATAATTAATTATGGTAAAACTAACCAAATTCTATGATAATGAACTAAATCATCATGGCCTAACTAAGTCATTAATACCTTCAAGAAAAACTATGTCAAACATAAAGATATATTTTAATTTTAAGGTTGTTTCTGACAGCATCACTGGGGTCGAATATTGCAAGTAAATTTTGAGGCATGCATTGGAAATTTTTAGCAATTTCTTTGGCTGCTTTAAACATGTATCATATTGCAGAAATATACAGAGACTCCGGTTGACATAATTTGTTGCCTGAGATCACATTTTGCACATAGAGGTTACTTGGGGCCCTGTGCTAACACTATTGAATTACTGCTGTTGACCAAGAGAAACTTACACAGAAAATTAAAACTATAAAATCTTACCTACTTGTCAGCAAAATTCATTCGCAATCACATAACAGAAAATTGGAAGGTATAAAATGTAGATGTCAAACAAAATAAAAATAAAGTGTTTAGAATATTTGAAAATATACAAATAACAAAGGAAGTATAAATTTAAACAAAAACATCCCAAACATTTTAGAGACAATAGGAGGTTAAATATTTGCAGTAAAGAGTAAAAACTTTTGAAACTGTAACTTACAAGCTCATGTTGCTACTAAAATCTGTTGTTTGTTATATTAGCTAATAAAAAACAGTATTTTTTCTGGTTGTTGGTTATCTTTTATATAATTTTTTTTATTTTTCAACTATAGTCAACATATGATATTATATTATTTTTCTGGTGTACAACCCAGTGATTAGACATTATATAACTTACTAAGTGGTGTGAAGAGTTTCTGTTATAACAGGTGATATACACAATATTGACTACACATACCATTTTAGAATATTAATTTGTGTTTCTCACTTGATGGAAAGAGATCACATAGCACTTCCTTACTTCTGGGAGTCTCAGTGCCAGGAATCAGTGACAGCAAAGCAATAATCCATTTTATCACTACCAATATGTTTTCTCATTTCCAAATTTAGAATTGGCCCAAGCTTTGTCATCTTCCATATACTAAACTTATTTCTACTTTGCATTTCACGTACCTGTAACGTTAACACATTCATGAGGAAATCAAGTATGTTTCATAGTTGGAGACTCTGTGGAGTCCCTGCAATTTTGCTCTTTAACATTAGCCACGACAGCCGTAAGAAGGCATGAATCATGTGGGTAAGGCCCCGTTCACGTACATACTGCTAGTGGATGACACACACTGCTATTAAAAAGCAAGTTTCTCATCGAGGTGCCTGTGGAACTCCCCTCGAAAGGAAATACGTGGTGTCACCTGGACGGACAGCAAGATCACGAGACTGTCCTGAAGCTGTGTGGGAATCACAAGGACAGTGCTTGAGATCAACAACATTAAATTAGGTTTAAGTGCTTTTGTTCACACTTTATGGGAGAAAGAGAAAGCCTCATCCTTTCCTAGCAAGTAAGACCATCATTTATTTGTGGCATCCTTCATGGGAGGCATTGATGGACATCACGGAGCCTCCTAAACCACGCCTGCCCTTCACATGTGATTACACGGGTACTAAACAGGCCAATCCAAGGTTCTGTTTTGCTCCTCAGACACACAGACACACACACACACTATCTGGCACACTCTGTCTTCTAGAAGATGGTACCCGTTCATTCCCCAATTGTAGGCTTGAGTACTAAATATTTTAGCAACTTACTATGTAAAGACACATCCCATTATCCTCAGGAGCTATTATATAAAAATAAAATAAAATACACACATACAAAACTAAAAATCTCTCTTCATTTTCATCAATAATGCCAGAAAGTATTCCCAATGAGTGTAATGTTAAAAACTCTTCTTTAAAACTCTGTCCTATACTTAACATACTGTATGTCTGTGTAATATGTTGATACCTGTTCTACTTTAAATCTTATAATGAGAATTAAATTGGTTTTAAAGGAATATATTAGGACTCTGTGATTACATCACAGTTCATAGCAATTATTAGTAAAAAGCAATCATTGTGTAGCTTTCGTTCTCAGAGGGTCACTTTCCTTATTTTGTTTTTTCTTCTTTTCTTTAGTTCCTTTTTACTTTCCTTATTTTGAATGATGCTACTCATGTGTGATACTCGCTTTACATAGGTTAGTCTTCACATGGGTGAAGATGCCACAAGAATTTAAGTTTGAAACTTCACAATAACCATCGGGAGGCAGCAAAATGGAATGAGACCTTCAACCGCTCAGTGTGTGAGTGACTAGCCCTCACACTGATTGACAGTGAAAATCGACTTGGTGATCAGGATGAGAGGACACGCGTTACCACGTGGGCACGCCGTGGCATATTTGGTTACCGGGGATCTTGCAGAAGTCTTTTTGTAAGTCATCCAGCAGCTGAAAAAGTGGGGAAGGCTGCAGCCATCAAATACATATTTTAGGTGCTCAAAAAAACAGGTTTAAAACTTTTGTGTAAATAATAATATAACTAAAACATGACTGGAATATTACAGCATGTTGCTGTTGCAGATGACAGAAGTGAGGTCACCTTCAGGTGAAGACACATTTCTATTCTACCTTGTAATTTTGTAAGTTGTCAATTATGTGGTATGTGAGGAAATATTTCAAAATTATTTCACATACTCAAATGAGGAATATATATGTATGTTTATATACCTCAATTGTATATAACACATATATACACATATAAAGTTAATTTTATTTGTATTATATACTATGTAAATAAAGTGTAATATACAGGGCCCGGCAGAAATAATGCCCCTATTTATTACAAGATCATAAGCATATAATTCTGTAATATAACATCACACTCAAAGATACTATGTGACATTTTAGGTGAAATGTTCAACTTAAAACTATAAATTATTACACGCACATTATTTTCCTACCAACCACACTCAAGCAGCTCTTACTTTTGCTGGCCATCGTGGGCAAAGCAAATCATTGGTAATGCTTAATGGAATGGTACTAGGCTTGGAGAAGGAGAAGAATATTAATATTTACTTTATGCACCTTGTATTGTTTACCTTAGTGTAAGGGGCAGATTTTTATTTTGCAATTTAAAACTCAAGTGCTGAATTAAGCAGCCCTCTTCCAGCACTGTAGTTTTGAAGTGCTACGGTGCTTCTGAAGAGCAGAAAAGCTTCCCTCCACATGCTCTGCTCCCCTATTAAACATCTGCTCCTCTTGCTGGTCTGCTCACAATTCATGTAGCACGTGGGGTTATTCTCTATCTTGGTTTGCCAAGTCACTTGCACATTAGAGTCTGAGGTCATTTATGAAGTGGCGGCCGGACTGTGACCATGTTATTTAATAAAACGTGGAGTAGGAGAAAATTTCTGTAATGTCACACGTGTGCTAATAAACCCACTGCAACATATAATATTAAGCACACACGCACGCACTTGCTGTCAAATTACCAATATTTACAGAGAAGAAAGCATGTTGCATGTAATGTGGTATTTTAAGTGCGAGCATTGACTTTATCTACATCATTCACTGCTTGTCTGAGTGTTGTACTTCATCACAAACTCCTTTCTACTCCAGACATTAACACTGGTCCCAGAGCAGGAAAGACGGGGCGAGGGCAGGTCTGGATGGCTCACAACGCCCCAAGAGAGGACAGCAGAGAAAGACATGGGTGTCAGTGGCCATCTGCATCTCAGGTGACCGACACCTTATCAAAACCTGACTCATTTTCCTTAATGACAGGAGGACTAGGTAACCAGAAGAGTAGGTGGTCAGGTAACTGTACAAATGGCCCAGCCCAGCACAGGCCAGCTCAGAGCAGTCTTGGACAGCACTTGGGTAGTGGAACCCTACTGGCATGTTTGCTTGCTGTGACAGAACATTCAGAGGCTGCAAGGGCCCCATGCTTGCCCGGCTTACTTGACTTCCTACAGTTGCTGGCTTTCAAAGAATATGCGAATCATGCTGCTTAGTTTTCTGGTCTGTCAAACAATTAGATTCCTCAAGACAAAGACATAAATTGCTGTGCGAATGTTACACATCAGTCCTCTGAGCTTGTCTAAAGCGAGAGGAAGCCTAGTGGGAACAGGTCCTCTCCTGGCCTGAACCCCACTGAGCACTCGGGATCGGTACTGAGAGAGTCGCTGAGGTCCGGCCACCGCAGGTCTCTTTAGAAATGACCAGCTGATCTTTTCAGACTATCAGCTCCCTGCGTTACTAACCTTGCCTTGCATTGTACTTAGCAGTTCGGTATAATGTTATCGAAATAGAGAAATACTGCCACGTCCCCCTTTCACTGGCATTACACTAAATCAGAGCAGTTTTCTTTTTTTCAATGATTCATTCAATAATAAATACACACTAAATGTCTACCATGTATGAGATGAGAACAGGCCAGACAACTCCCAGGGGACTGGCCAGAGCTAGTAGTATACCGTAATGTTATCACGCAGGAGCATGTGAGAGAGAAGACACAAGGACCACGTGGAAAGAGCCCCTAGGTTTGCCTGCAAACTCAGGGGGCTGGTTCCCTGCAAAGGTACTAACATGAAGATACACAGGAAAGAGCATATAAAAGGATATACAAAGTCAAGGTCACTTTAAAGCCAAAGTGTCTTGCAGGAATTAAATGTGCTTTAGCCCGCCCTTTTAGAAGTGAGAATAGGAATTAGAAATACACCCAGAGGGCCCCTTAAGGTAAAACAAATGTGGGAAAAGCTTGTGCTCCACACTGGACATTTAGAGGTTAGTTTAGACAATGGCTGGTTTCGTCTTCAGCAGTGAGAAAACATGAGGACAGAACTGTGGAGAAAGAATGGGAGCCGAGATGATTATTTTAAAAGCAGG
>VMDR010025703.1:0-14350 GCA_007922815.1 Macrotus californicus | reverse complement strand
CAGGAAAGAAAAACCGCATCTATTTTTAGGGTTGTGTTTACACTATCATTATCAATTATGTGCCATTTGATTTGTAAAAATTGAAGTAAAATGTTATTTGTTTTTGAAACAAAGCTTCTACTTTCATTGAAGTCATATGTAGCTGATAGGAAATAATACTTCCAAGGGAAATCTTTCAACTTTAACGCATTTTAAAATCAAAGATAAAACAACGTTCAGTATATATTTCCTGTATATATTTTCATAACTGACTTTATAATTAAATTAGACCCATCAGATTCACTCTCCTAGAAAGAAATGTGGATTCAGAAAAGTTAGTCTTCTGGGCCTCTTGACTGGAAGCTGTAAACCAGGAAGCTGTGGGGCAGACATGTTCCATCCCAGGTGCAGAGAAAAGCACAAAGGAACAACCTGCATTTATTCTTTCATCCGACAAACATGTACAGACCGTCTCTTCGTGTAGGTACTCGGCACAGTGTTGGGTCTGCAGTGGTGAACCCCATAAGTGTTGTCCCTGTCCTTATGGGGCCTAAAAAAAATGATTGCCGATATTCATTAATATCTGGTTACAAATTTTGATCAATACAAAGAAGAAAAAGAACAGGGGGCTTTGGAAAAGAATAAGGGTGGTTTGAGAATCGGTGGAGGCTTCTCTGAGGAAGTGACAGTTCAAGAAAAATATACTGAGCTGACAAAGTATTATCCTTCTAGGCATAGAAGTCATTGTAATGGTTACCATAGATACTTAGCCACAAACCACTTACTGTAGAACTGTTTTTCAGGCCACACATACTGCAACAGTAACAAAAGAGTATTTATGTGGATTGAGGTCCCCGAATGGTCTTCGATTCCAACAATTTCCTTCTAAATATATGCATGTTCTTTATTTTACTAAACTAGTACATGGTGTGCATTATTAATTTTTCTTCTAGTGTTTGTAGCTGTGAAGATGTAACTATTATTCTCACTTCTTGCCTCCCATACTTGGTAGTCATCCCATCTGAGGCTACTTTTTACTAGTGCTGGCCCTGAGGTTGCTGGAGCCCAGTGTTAGGGCCAATGGTGTCCTTACTAAGTTTGCTACCTTCAGAAATTATAAATACAAATGCGGCTATGGCTTCTGTTCTCAATGTTGAAATGGATATACAACCCACAGAGCAGGGGATCTTGACCTCGGCTCCATGGATGCACTTCAGACCTTTTGGGTATCCTTTGATTTGTGCACACATTTTGGGGCATGTGGGCCAGTGAGGGGAGTTATAGCTTTTTAAGATTTCAAAGAGAGTTCCTCACCTCAAAGGATTAGGCATCAGTATTACAACAAGAGGAGGAGAACAGGAGATAAAACCATGGCCGGCGCTGCGCTTTGTGTAGAATCACCCACCTTTCCTTCAAGGTCTCTAGGCTGCCATTGAACCAGATCTGCTCGCCACCTCCTGGAATGAGTTACTTCCTAGGAGGGCCCCTGGTTCTCATGTAAGAAGATTCTACGTGGACACCAGCCGGTCCTATAAACATGACATGTATGCTTGAATCCTAAGGTAAACACAGCTCAGGCTCAAGCTATATATGTAGGACATAAATAACAATAAAAACCCTCCATTCTTATCTTAGTATTTTTGTTTGCACAGCCATGTGTCTGTATGTATATATAGGTATATATGTATGTGAAAAAGTGACAATCTGCTAGTTTTTGAAAATGGAAAGGGTACTTTCACCTAATTAGAGAAATATTTTAAGAAATTTACTTTCTTAATTTTTTTTTACTTTTTAACTTTCAGTCATAATTTTTTCTGCTGCAATTATTTCCTCTCAGATGAATGTGCCAACTTGACTTTGTTGCATTTCCCCCTTGATCCTTTTTTCCCATTTTTCATTTTTCTGCTCATGCTCATTTAGACATCATTTGTCAAATTCATTTCATGCTCTACCAGCAATGTATATTTTGAACCTCTTCACTGAGTGGTCAAATTCCTGCAATAGCATGTGTGGGTTTCACATCCCTGATTCTCAGTACAAATGATCTGGATTACTGATTATTTCTTAGTTATAAACATGTTCAAATATGCTTTTGAAAAACTAACCATTCTTAAAAGCGTTTCATACCTTTTCTTTTTTTAGCCTTTATGATTTGTCATTCAAACAATGAAGAAGTGTTAGTTTTTATTTCCAGTGGGATGAGTTTGAAAAAGAACCTCTGAAAGTTTGAAAGTAACTAGTTACAAATGAATGAATCTTCTCTTTTCTTTATGGAAAATTGAAAAGATGCTTCAAGCAGTGCTTATGTTAGATTTGGCATCACACTGAGTGTATTGCATAGACACTGAAGAAGGAATCCTGTTGTGAAATTAGATGAAAACAGGGGTAAACTGAATTTCATTTAGGTGAGTGTTTTTACAATTTAAATGTAATTTCTGCCTGTATATTTACAAAGCATAGTTCAGAGTATTCCCAGAAATGTAACAGAAGACCAAAGAATGAAGACACGGAGAGTGCCCTGAGGAGGTTGAACCTTGGGAATAGCGAAAACTCATTTTCCCCTAGATCTTGCTATTTTACAGAGTTGGTAAGCAGAAAGCGATTTATTTTTATTTTATTGTATTATTTTATTTTATTTCAGCATCTTCAGAATTTGGTGTCAGTTTTTTCAGACCTCAATTTCGAATTCAAAATAAGAAAGAAAAAAGAAAGGGGGTAGTGCTCATTCTCCCACCTAAAACCACCCCATTCTCCTCTGGGTTGTGAGAAAGACACCAGGCAGTAAGTTCTCACGTTTTTACACTCATTAAGCTCCGATGTGTGTTGAAACCAAGGCCCCGCCCTTCTGTGAACATCCTCCAGTAATCCCATTTTCTTTGCCCTTTACATGCACTTCCACAGCCCGTAAGGTGTCCACAAGCTACACTTGTGATGTTCGAGGCCGCAGTGTCAGGTATTGGTCTGGTTACCCTGCAAGCTTTGGCCTGGGACCAGTTTAGGAGCAGCCAGCCTGGAACGCGAGACTAGAGCCTGCGCCGCAGACCAGACCGTCGCCATGGCAACGTGCTGCGCACCCGCGGGAGCCCGGCGGTCGGGGGGAGGGAGGCGGGGATACGCGAGCGCGGAAGTCCCCTCCTCCGACGTGCCCGGCAGCCGCTACCGAGGCTTCAACCGTCGCCGTGGCAACAGCGAGGCGCGCCGGCAGCCGCGGGAACAGCGGGGAAGGGGGCGGGGAATGAGAGCGCGGAAATCCCCGCCCCCGGCCTGCAGGGCGGTGGAGACAGCGGCGGCCCGCAAGGATTTGAAACCGTTTGGCGGCGGCGTCGGTGGCGGCCGATCGGAAAGCTTGCGTGTAGGGGCTCCAGGTTCTTGTCTTTCCGATTTTCGCTCCCCTGTCCCTGTCCCCGAGTTCTTGGGTGGAATTTTGCCCCGGGAGGCAGTCGCCCCGCCCGTGCGGGCCGGTGCGGGGAGGGGCGTAGTCCTGCAGGCCCCGGGCGGGTTCTTGAGGCCTGAGGGGCGCGCGGACCTCGGGGATGTCATTGGCTGAGTGAAATGCAGCCCGGCACGGGCTGGGGAAGTTGAGTCAAGTTTGATGAGCGGTCACCGTGACAAGGTCCAGAAGTCGGACCAAAGGGTTTGCGGCTTGGGAGAGGAAATCCGTGTGCCGGACAGGCTCCGGGAGAGGCCTGGGCTCGCGGGCCGCCGCCGGTGGCCCGCGACCTCCGCCCACGGTGGCCGGGGAAGCGACTCAGGGTCACGGCGCCCTGGACTTGTCACATTCCTCACTCGAGATTAGGGCAGAACCGGTGTGCCGGTTCCTTTGTGGGAACAGTCCTCATAACAGTCCCTTCGGAAGGCCCTGTCCCGGCATCAAGGTGCTGGGAGTTACGGAGTGTTTCTGAGTTTATTTATAGTATATATTTTTAAAGCGTGTAAGAGGACAATTTAGGTAAATACGAACAGCTCTTATTCTGACCCCTGCAGCTGTTTTTCTTATTTGTCCTTAATATTTAAAGATGAGTGGAAACAAAATAGAAAAGGCAAATGGAATGACATGTGCTCTTTCCTGGGGGTGCGGCACAGGAAACCCCCGGAAAACGCCCCCAGTGGGGAGTCTGGGCGCAGTGTCCAGGCCCAGCTGCCACTTGCCGTGGAACTCTCCGCTCAGTTACTGAGCCCCGCTGAGCCTCCGCTTCCTCCGCTGTGAAATGGACACGAAAGTGTACCTGTCTCCTAGGGCGTGGACTGGGACGCGTTTGCAAAGCGCACCACATGCTCCTGGCACAACCAGGGAACTGTCTGCACACCCAGATGTGTAAGCCCCGTCAACGTGCACCTGGAAGACTTTGATGTACAGAAGTGCACATGTCAGGGTTTCGTTAACGACCCACCATATATTTAAAATATGTGGTTTGATTGAACAAAATTGATGACACGCCACTTTCCGGAATATGTTTATTGTGCTTGGCACGGGGCGTGATATACCTCAGGTGTGTTCTTAGTTTAGCAGCTGCGGCTGCTTCTTTCCCCAAGGCCTTTCAGTATTTGTGGCTTGCTCCTGTTTTGCTGACTCCTACTGGCAGCGAAGCCCCTTGAGAAGGTCTTAGCCCATTGTGAAGCTGTCCACATAGAAACAGGTTTAAAAATGGCATTGCCAGTGAATTAAATATAAGACATCCAAGTATAGGTTATAGCTATAAGCAAGAGTCACTCAATTTGCTTCTTCTTTTGTTTTTTTAAAAAAAGTTTTTATTTGTTTTTAGAGAGAGGGTGAGAAACATCGATTAGTTGCCCTCCAGGAGTTGAACGAGGGGCCTTTCCGTTTGTAGGACAACACCCAACCCACTGAGCCACACCAGTCAGGGCATGGTTTTGAAGTAATTTATGTAATTGGCAGATGCACTCTAAGCCTAAATCAAAGATATATAGCTTTACTTATTTTTCCATCCTAATAATTTAAATCTACAATTCTAATAAATGGTAATCAAATTGTTTAATTAGCTGGAACTAAGTAGATATAATTTATTTATAAGATGTAATTTGTGTAGCAAGAATTCCTTGAAGGTTTGAAATGGTAAATTAATTTTTTTGCTTTTTGCATTCATTATTTTATTGGAGAATAAAAAAGGGACGAAGAGAGGCAGATTTTTGGCTTTTACCAAGTATTGCATTGATGCTTCATTCTGTTTTTTTAAATGTGTACCCTAGAATTGTATGTTGTTATGGCAATTCTGATTGCCTTTCTCATTTTCAAAAATTTTCTTTATTAGTTGGATATACTGTTGACGTATAGGTAAGTGGCCAAGTGGTCAGATATAATGGATCTGAGAGCTAGGGATTTCAGACTTTTAATCTGAACTTTGGGCTTAATTTTGTAAGTTTGGGTGAGTCTTTTAACTTTGAATTTTAGTTTCCTCTAGCATTAAACACTGTCATCTCCAGCCTGTGTCAAAGGGTTTATTGAGTGATTATTAGTGATCATTCGGAACCTTTTTGCTTTTGCTCTAGCTATGGGTACTCTCAGGCAACTGCTTGCGTGCGCAGACAGGAAGGGGAAGCCTGGGAGTGCACTTCCAGGCCAGCGCTGTGCTCAACATTCTGGGTTTATGAGTTTCCGTTTATTTGTTCGCTCGTTTGGAAGTTGGCTTTCAGCTGATGACCTGTCAACCAGCAGTCATGTCACACAGCCTTCTGTTAGCAAGCACATAACTGATGGAGTTACGGAGGAATGCAGTGAGTTATTGTAGGAATGGGAAACAAAACCAGCCAGCCAAGCAACCCCACCCAACTAACCAACCCAAAAGAATGTATCTTAACCAAGTCTCGGATTTGAAAATGTGTTTCTTCTGTCATGTAGAATGTAGGGGTGACCAGTTGTGGTAAGTAGCATGAAGGACATGTGATACTTCTATTCTAGGAAACCTATTTGGCACTCAGAATGGGATCTAAACAAAAAAACAAGAACCCCCCAAACTAGTCATGTAAAAGTGAAACATTAATCCTTTACATGAACATTTATTTACTAATCAATTCTTTAGCTTCTAATACATATCACATAACCTGCTAGGTGCTAAGACATGTAAGTCATGGTCACTGCCTTCTAGGAGCATCTCTCAGATGGTGGAAGACATGCAAATAATACACAGATGTGTAAAAAAAGTTGTGTGATAAGTGTTGCTACACAGATGTGAACACTGAGGATGGAGTAACAATGACTCTACAATAAGTGGGACAAGCTTTACTCAGAAGGGACATTTGCCTGACTCCAGACAAAGGAAACAGCCTGTGAAAAGGATGTAGAATCATATAAGGGCTTGGAGTGTTTGCAGAATGGCTCGGAGTTCATTGTCGGTGCAGTGGTTGGTCATTGGTGGGTTGATGTAGTTAGGCAAAGAGTGTGTGCGTGTGTGTGTGTGTGTGTGTGTGTGTGTGTGTGTGTGTAAAGGTGAGAGATGGGCTCAAATGCAGAGGCACTTGTAGGCCTAACTTTGGATTTAGAAAACATCCTGTTGTGTAGCAGGCAGTCAGGAGCAGGGAGTGGTGTGCTAGGTTTTGTACTTAGGAAACTTACTCTAGTATCAGTGAGCACGAAAGTGAGGAAAAGCAAAGGAGGCTGTGTAGGTGAGTGGTCAAAAGTGCTTTCTCCAGAGTGGCAGCCGGAATGGAGATGCAGGCAGGGTTTCAGGTGTTCTGAGTAAGTGTTGATATATTGGTTTATGGGGTTTAGAAAGTAGGAGTAGTCAGCGGGGCTGGTCAGTTTGACACAGTGGGAGGTAGTTGATTGGAGATAGAGGTGTTGGCATTAGAGAGGAGAATTCATGCTCTGATACAGAAGCAAAGGAAGTAAGGATTTGTTCTCCAAGAGGTAACTTGAGAGGTGGAGGGAATAGCATTTTGGGGTGTTACCATCTGACTTTTTTTTTTTCCCATGAAGCGGGAGGTAAGATTTTTAAAATGAAGAGTGAGGGGAGGCTGCAGCATTTTATTTAAGGGGCTTTAAGATGTCTGGTAGAACTTTAAATGCTGCTTTGTGGGGTAGGAAATACTAAAAGACTCCTGTGTATTCAGGTAAGATTGGAAGCTACCTGACTACAAGGCAGTGCCATTTTTCTCCAGCAAACCCTTCCTTAGGAAGTGTAGGGGGTGTCAAGAGATGGCAGTCGTGCCGATGTAAAGAAAAGACCGAGTGGAATAAGGAGAAAGTTTAAGGGGATAAGAGGCTGTGATCAGATGGAAGTGTTTGGGAGGTGACAGTGATGAGCATGAAGAGTAAGAGGTAAATTCAGAGGGTGGGAGCCTCATAAGAGGGGACTTTTGGGGTTGAGATTGAAGAGCAGTGGTTGGGAAGGCAGTATGCATCTCAGAAACGGTTTTCCTTCCTGGGCAAGGCTGCGGGGAGAGAGTTTGAGACTCCGGAGAGCAAGTGTGTGTACTTGACAGAGGATGGAAACCTTGCTCCACTTCTAGGCTGTGAGGGACGTCAGGTCAGCCGGTGGATGCTAGTGTTTCCTTACAGAGACAGGCTAGAGAGGACTTTCTGTGAAGAGGCTGTTGATCATAACAGGGAGCGTACCGTGCGAGCTGTTGGAAGCTGCCTTAGCAGAGGCAGGAACAAGAAGCTTGTGAGGCAGAACAGGGCTTTTTTTCCAAATGTATAATTTGTAAATTGAATAAATGACAGTTGGAGACCTTACGTAATATAGAGGTAGTCCATGTCCCTACCAAGACATCTCATAACTTCAAGGATTATGTTGACTGTGGATATATTTTTAACTCAAGGAATTTTGTCAAAATCTACATTTCTGATTTTGGGGATTTGCCCCTTTTTATTGAGTGTTTTCTTGCTAATGAGGAAGAAATACAAGGACCAGTATGTTAAGCCTTTTGAGGGGAATTAAAAATATTTAAGTTTACATAGTTCAAATCACTTTTTGGGGGATACAGTTCTATGAGTTTTTTTTCCAGGATTGTGTTGATTTAATCATCTGGTTTTTTTGCACAAGCATAAAGTAGGGTCTTACAACCCTTCCACAGGCAGTTCGCTGAGCAATTCCAACACCTAAACAATCTCCGTGCGCCACCTTTCACTAAGCACAATGTGTTTGTCGTCTGTGTTGTTCCAGCAGAAATCCATTCCTTCCCGTTGCTGAGCACCCTTTCATTCTGTGCTTTTACCATGGTCTGTTTGTCCTTTCCCCAGGTAAGGGACATTTGGGTTGTTTCCAGTGTTTGGTGACTACAGAAGAAAGATGCTATTATCAACATCACATTCAGGTTTCTGTGTAAATATAGATTTTGTTTCTCTTGGGTAAATACCTAAGAATGGGATTTCTGGGTCATGGTGGACGTATGTTTAACTGTGTAAGAAACTGCTAACGTGTTTTCCAGAATGGCTGCATCATCTTGCATAGCTACCAGCAGAGAATTCCTGTTGTTCTGCGTGCTTACCTGTGCTGGGTATTGTTCGCGTTTTTTATTTCAGCTGTCCTACCAGGTGTGTAGTGATGTCTCATTGTAGTTTTAATTTGCATTTCCCTCGTGACTAAGAATGTTGAGCATCTTTTCATGTGCTTACTTGTCATCTGTATATCTTCTTTGGTAAAGAGACTAAATTTTTGGTGATTATTTTTATTGGGTTCTTTGTTTTATGTTTTTCAGAGTTGTTTATATGTTCTTGATATAAGTCCTTTATGAGATATAGAGGTTACAAATATTTTCTTTGAGTCTGTGGCTTTTCTTTCCAGTCCTTTAACAGAGTCCTTTGCAGAGCAGTTTTTTATTTTGGTGAAATCCAATCTATCAGTTTTTTCTTATACATGTAGTGCTTTTTGTGTTGTGTCTGAGAAATCTGCCTCTTCCAGGGTCATGAAGATCGTTTCCTATACTTGTAAGAGTTTTGTAGTTTTACATTTTTCACTTAGGAGTGTGATTGATTTTGAACTATTTTTTACATACATTATGAGGTGTTGGTTGAGATTTGTGTAATTTTTTTCTTGCATTTGGGTGTCCAGTTGCTACGACATAATTTGTTGCAAAAACTCTAATTTCTCCATGAATTGCACCTTTGTGGAAAGTCAGCTGTCCTTATTCGTGCCGGCCAGTCTCTGGGCTCTGGTCTGGGCTTCAGTCTGTTCCATGGGTCTTCGTGTCTTGTCTTTTCGCCAGCGTCACGTTGTCGCAGCCCCTGGGGTCTTAACATTGGGTAGTGTGGACCCTTCAGTGTTGTTTTCCTTTTTCAGAGTTCTTTTTGTAGTTCTAGTCCCTTTAACTTTCTAAAATCTGAATTTTAGATTCAGCGTGTGTGTGCAAGGATAGGGTTCGGATTTTGATTGGAATTGCATGAAATCTGTAGATCACTTTGGGAAGAATTGATACTTAATGCTAATGAGTTTTCTCTGATCTCTTTCATGAGTTTTGTAGCTTTCAGCATACAGATCCTTAATACTTTAATTTTTAAATCTTCTATAGGCTGAATTATGGAAATGGAAAATGAAGAAGAACAATGGGAGAAGCTGGATGCAGAATTTGATCACTTTGTGGTAGATATGAAGCCCTTTGTTTTAAAATTGCCTCATAGGTCAGGTAAGATTATGTTTGAAAATTAGATTCTTTTTTAAAAATTTTATTTATTTATTTTTAGAGAGGGGAAGGGAAGGGGAAAGAGAGGGAGAGAAACATCAGTGTGTGGTTGCCTCCCATGTGCCGTTCACTGGGGACCTGGCCTGCAACCCAGGCATGTGCCCTGATTGTGAATTGGACTGGTGACCCTTTGGTTCGCAGTCCAGTGCTCAATCCACTGAGCCACACCAGCCAGGGCTGAAAATTAGATTCTTAAGATGAATTTTTTTCTTTATATTATTTCATCAAACCAATGAACCATCAATATGGAAATAAAGTTGAATTCTATTAATGCCAATTTTTGTCTTAAGCTGCTGTAGGATTAACTTTGAACTGTTCACGGGTAAATAAAAATTGAGTGATTGTGTCCCACTAACCCACGGGAAGACTGTGATACCACTTCCTATATCTTCTGAGCTTAAAGCACACGCAGCTCTAAAGTCACCTGCACCTATTTCTTCAGCATCTTTATTCTCCCACCATGGGAGTGCTTCCTATTTCAGGAGCCTGCTGTCCATTGGCTCTCTGACCCTTTTGCTTATGGAGAGGAAAATAATGTATTGGTCTTGTGTGCTTTGGGTTTGGTGAATAAAATCAAGTGTGGCCTTGGCCGGGTGGCTTAGTTGGTTGGAGCATTGTCCCCTACACCCAGAGGTGGCCCAGTCAATCCCCGGGGTGCGTCCAGGAGGCAACCAGTTGAAACTTCTCTGTCACATCAATGTCGCCCCCACCCCCTCTCTCACAATCAATGTCTCTCTCTCTCTCTCTCTCTCTCTCATCAATAAACACATCTTTGGGTAAGGAGTAAAAAAGACCCAATGTGAATGAGTTTTTGTCGCTATCTTGTCTGTAATTTCTGGCCTGTTATCTCTGATTCTGGAATGAGAGTCTTTGTTTCAAGTCAAAGAACTTTCAAATCACTTAAGGTATTTGGAGTGATTGGAAAGATTTGGGGGGTGGGCAGGAAGGTTCTCCGAGTTATACTGGGCATAAGCGAGTCTGTAAAGGTAAATCTGATTTGGCAGCTTTTGAGTGGAGGGTTTGGAGAGGGTCCAGGAAACTGGCTTTTGCTCTGTCCAAGTTTCCCAGTTTCCTGAGGTGTCCCAGGGAACTCCAGATTTACAATGAGGAGCCGAGTCAGTATTGGATACGTACTCCAGGGAGCTGCATTCGCTGTCTTCGCTGTCCTGGTCCTGCGGCGTTTCCTAGTCCCCATGCCTGGGGCCGGCTTCCCCTTGAGCTTCCTCTTCTGCCCGCTTGCCTGGCCTACCATAACCTCACTTTGCTTCTCCGCTGTTCTTCAGAATGCTTGTTGCCTACCTCACAGCTCGCTCACGAGTTTTTGAGTTAGTGTTTAATGGTGTTTCTACACTGTTACTCATCTTTTGATATTCGCTACCTTTTTTTCTATTTGTCTTAGATGTGTGGATTAGGAAAAATTTTTATTAAAATCTCCCATATTAAATGTATTTCAAATCAAACAATTGTCATAGTTATCTTCTTTTAAAAGTGGATTTTAGGTACAAGATTTGGGTTGATTGTAATCTTTCGTTCACGGCTCATTGTCGGTATTGGGACATCCCTGCCTTCTCTTACTCAGTTAGTTGTCAGTGGGCACTTAGGAGATCACACCCCACGTGGGAATCTGCACGTTTGTAACAGCTTACATCTGCTTACAGCTGAATTCTACTTTTGAAAATGTTTTCTCTCCATCATTTTAAGTAGAGGGATGAATTCTTTTTTATTCATTAAGTTGTACTGAATTCTAACCATTCCAAAAATACATCAATTTCAGTTTGCTGCTGGGCATATATAAAACACCTAGTTTGAAGAACTGATTACTTAAGTTTGTCAGTTTTACTTTTGCAATTTCTTTTTGCACAAAGTATGCCCAATATTTTTTGAAGTTTGCTTTGTGATTATATAATTTTCAAAGCTAAAAATACAAAAGTCCTTTAGAGGCTAGCTCTCATACCTGTTGTAATAAATCCGGTATGAGCAAAGTAGTAAATCCGGGCCCAGTGATTTTTGTAGGTAAAACAATAAATGAATATGACCTTTAGAAGCTAAGAGATTAAAGAAGGCTTATGATTTGTGTTAGATGTATAATCCTCAAATTGAGTTAGACTGGTAAAAGATTAGTGTCAGAATCATTTTCATGAGACCTAAAAACAATTCTGTGTGGTGGCAAGATAAGATAGTCAACAGGTCATTATATGTGGGTTAAACTGTGCTCTATTTTTTAGCCAGTTTTTAAAATGATAATTATTTTACAAAATTATATGTAAATAGCCTTCAGTTATTTTTAGACAGGTTAAAAGAAAACCCTAAATAAATCAACTACAAATCCCTGAAAATTATCAGCTTTCATAAATAAAACATTTGAGATTTAATTTTAGATTAAGTTTAAAATGCTTAAATAAAGAAGATTGCATTTTATCTCTCTCTCGGTTTGTATAATGACAATTATAGAAAGATTTCCCAACACAACTAAAATTATTTTAGAGATGTTTTTACAGTAGACTTAATCTCGTCACTTTGTGCTTGACAGTAATCCAGAGATTTTATTTCTGAGAAAATACTTCCTTGCATATGTCTTACCTGATTACTAATTAACTGATAAACTCTAGACCAGGGGTTGGCAAATCGTAGCCTCTGGGCCAGATCCATCCTGCTGCCTTTTTGGTAAAGTTTTATTAGAAAACAGCTGTGTCCGGTTTTACCTGTGGTGTGTGGCTGCTTTCGCACTCCAATGGCAGGGCTGAACAGCTGTGCCAGGGACCGTAGCCCTACGGAGCCTACGATGTTCACTGCATGTCCCTTCACAGAGCAGATTTGTGTAGGGATTTCATTTATGTTTACCTACTGAGAAATCAAGCCTCTAATAGTTTTTATGTATTTCTAGAACGGCAGAGGTGTGCACTTTGGATTAGGAAGCTGTGTGAGCCTTCAGGAACAGGTGCGGGAATAATGGGCAGGAAGAATCGGAACCTGTATGCGAAACTGTTACTGCATATGCTTAAGCGAGGAGTGATTGAAGGCCCTTTTGTACACCGACCTGAACCAGGGACACTGAAGACCTTACCTTCGTACATGGTAGGTGTCGTTGACCGAAAGATGTGTTAGTTCCGTTTCGTTTCCTTAAAACTGTCGAGTTTTCAGCCCTTTGGAGAATAACCACATTAGTAAGTTGCAAATTCTAAATAATATATTAGTGAAAACTAATGTTCTTTTTCTCTGATTCAGTTTTTTCTCCCTTGAATAGAAAGCCAATATTGGCCTGTAAGGGGCTTATAATGACTAATTTAGTTATCCCACAGTCTTCTACAACATTTCTAAAAAATTTAAAGTGCGCCCTGGCTGGTGTAGTTCTGTTAATTGAGCACGGGCTGTGAACCAAAGGGTTGCCGGTTCGATTCCCAGTCAGGGCACATGCCTGGGTTGTGGGCCAGGTCCCCAGTGAGGGGCCACGTGAGAGGCAACCACACACTGATGTTTCTCTCCCTCTCTCTCTCCCTCCCTTCCCCTCTCTCTAAAAATAAATAAAGAAAACCTTCTAAAAAATTTAAAGTGCATTTTAAAATTTTGGCCTGAATTTTCCACTAATTTTCACTGTTTATAACAACACTTTATGTATGTTACTAAATTTTAGTTATTAAACTCTTTCATGTTAAAAAATTTATGAGAGGTTGGATTGATGACTTCCACCGTTCCTTTCTACTCTAGTGAAATGACAGTAGCAAGTTTGAGTTTCGAAGGGATTTCCTGTACTTCATTTAATTCACGATCAGAACCAGGTCTGTGACAAAGGCAGTCACAATTACCCTTGGTTGATGAATGCTCACTGTCTTGGTGCTTGTCACCAAGACATGCGTCTTGCTTTGTATGGTGTTTGATACTTGAGGAGTCCGACTGGAGTTATAGGGTTGGGTAGTTGCTGTTAGGACGCCTTTTAAAAAATAATATATAGCGGAATTCTTGTGTAATGTATTTTAAGATTTGTTTTGTATTAGTTAAAAACCAAACATTCACTCAGGAGAGATGCGGCACCGTTAGACCGTCGTATCTGTTATCCACAGGAGAATGCCAAAAGTTTGATGCTGTTCCTAATCATGTGTTAACGTAGGCCCATACGTTTTGCTTACAATCAGTAGTCTTTGGGGTAGTAGTTACTTGACTTACTATTTGGTTAAACAGTGAGGATTTTGTGTAGGGTTGGGAGAATTGGTGCAGCAGTATCCAGTTAATGTAGAATTTTCTTTAGAAATGGATCATGAAGAATGGCTCGCTTAAAGAGAAATAAATGGGCTAATGTCATTCTTAATGACTAAATGAAGAAGATTTTCTGAAACACATTCAGATATTAAGATATGAGCATATTATATTATGTTTTCCCATTCACACTCAGTTTCTTTCATAAAAGCATAGGAAAGGTCTTTATTTTACAAATAACAATGAGAAAGCCTAGAGACCTGCATTGGATTTCCCAGCTGATTTATTGCATGGCCAGAACTAAATCCTAGGTCTTCAGCTCTGTTCTTCTCGTCTTATGAAGGGATTCCTAATTTTTATTTATTGTGGTTTCTCTGCCCACTGATTTTTTTTTTGGCGGGGTGGCTGCAGAGTAGCTAAAGATCACAGAAAATATAAGAGAGCACATGATTTAAAAAGAACTTTCCACTATGTTTACATAAAGCTAATATTCCTTTTATAATACAAATAATTATTATCAGATATATCTGTTATGCTATTT
>VMDR010025702.1:0-14357 GCA_007922815.1 Macrotus californicus | reverse complement strand
TGTTCACTCTAGGTGTCTATGTTTTCAGCTGCATCAACCTTTCCTTTATAGGTGCTTTGTAAAGTTGAGACTTTCTTTGCACATGTTGAGTATTTTAAGTAGCAATCCATTTGTAACAGAAATAATATGGGTACTAGTTTTAATATAATGCACGGATAAGTATACTTTTATTGAAGATGCTAATTTAGTAGAACAATTCTTGGCTTTCATTGTTTATGTAGCATTATAAACACTCCAAAAATATGGACAGTCTGATGTGTAAAAATAGATAATAAATAGCTTATTTTTGCATTTATGGCAAATATTCCCATGGCACCCCTTTTATCAAGGAGTAATAATGAGTTTGTCTCTATAAAAAATAACTAACATTAACTCTCACCTAATACCAGGTCATTCTTTTGATAATTACATGGTAAGTGTGAAATTTTAGTCTTTTGGGAACTGGAACAAGTTTACAGAGGAGATGCTCACACTATTACAGAAGGAAAAAGCCTTGATATCCTAATTAGCCAGTCAGTAATTCTGGTTATTAGAAAAAAAAGTTATAAGAAATCTATCTCAGACTACAGAATTCATTCATTATTAACTCATTATTCCACACAGTTACTTTTTCAATATTTCATACATGCTCATTTATACCTTTTATGGAAATTTCCATAAACAAATGAGTACAGTATTGTAGTAAACTTCCCTTTGTAGATTGCCTCTATACCACGCACTATATAGTTCATCTAAAATCAGTGAGAGAGCCCTGGCTGGTGTGGCTCAGTGGATTGCGCACTGGCCTGGGAACCAAAGGGTCACTGGTTTGATTCCCAGTCAGGGCACATGCCTGGGTTGCAGGCCAGGTCCCCAGTAGGGGGTGTGCGGGAGGCAACCACATATTGATGTTTCCCTCTCTCCCTCCCTTCCCCTCTCTAAAAATAAATAAGTAAAATCTTTAAAAAAATAAAAATAAAATAAAATCAGTGAGAGAGACTTTATCATCTCCATGTTGATAATAAGGAACCTATTGGCTGTGTTACATGATTCCCCCAAGGATAGAGTCATAAAGGAGCCTGCTGACACCAGTCCAGAAACTCCCCCTCAACCCCTAGGCACACCCCCACTAGAGTGCAGCTGAGCACTGCAGGCCTCTAGGGCACTTGCAGAGACCTTGAGATTTACTCCAGAACCCTGAACTGGCCAGTGGAGTTCCAGCCTGGAGCACCTTCCCTGAGAGCACGGACACATTCAGTTCTTTACATCTTGCTCACTCCGGCAAGGGTACTTAGTACTGGGCTAGTGTAGGGCTTCATCAACAGTGATATTTTCTGTCCTTGAAAATAAATTAGCTTAGCGGGGCTCCCAGACTTGGCCTACCTTGATCGACATATATTGAAAGGTGTTTTTTCTATACATACTGTTTTATAGGCACCGTCAGCATTGACCAGTTGCTCTTCAACGGAGTGAGTTTTGGGAGTTGGTGAATTCTCAGTGCTGGAGACAGAGATTGCTTGTTTGGCAGTCACCTGTCATCCTCTCTCCTGTACACATTCATCCATTTGTCACAATATTTGTGGGGAGTTGAACATGGAAGCTTAAGAAAAATGCTTTACTCTTGTCTTGATGATAGAAAGCATTGCTCACTGCTGGTAGCATGGTGGTAACTTTTCATTCCTTCTGGCAGTTTTTAAAGACTTATTTGACTTTGGGGGAACCTGCGATATATCTTTAAGTCACAGTGCAGAAGTATAAGACAGGGTTGTCCATTTTCAATTTTGGCTGAAAATCTTAACTCTGTGGCACTTCAAAGTTAGGGAAAACTTGGCTTTCAAAATGGATGCTGATACAGAATGGCATATTTAATGGCAGATGTATCTATAGAAAGCTGTTAAGATGCAGATTATCTCCCCCTGGGGTCGGGGAGGGAGATCAAAACTGCCAATCTATAAAATATACTCGATGGCATGGAATCTATCTTTGCAAGTCTTTGATTGCAAGGGACAGGGTAGCAGCATGTGGCATCATAACCCAGAGCAGACAAATCAGCTTGATGACTTTCAAAGCCAGGAACACGGCTGCAGGCAAGGGTACTCCAGTCTAGGAGAAATTAAAACATATAGAGACTGTTATTAATTCCATATCTATTTTTGTATAGTCAAATCTGTATGCAAATCCTGAGCATCTCATTTCAGCAGATTGATCTAAAAGTGAGGAGTGTTATGTGAGGGGAATGCAATGCTGAAGCTCTGCAAATGAGTAACACTGCAGAAATGCGGACTGCCAAGTCGGATGCTTTTTTAAAAACTTATTTTTGTACTGAGAAGAAATTGTTTTTATTTATACGTTCATTTGTAAATTATTTCAAAGGGGAACTGCAGTAAAACCAATTTCTAAGGTTTTTCCCTGGCACTCCAGACTCGACGGAAGTTACAGCACTAGGTTTTCTAGGTACCTCCTGTGGTTTAACATTCTAGAAGTCATCAACCAAATAACTAAGGAGGACTCCTGTTTTTACTCTGAACTAGTAAGACAGTATCTCACTTCTAAACATTGTCGTGTGAGTGAAAATTTGTATGTCAGGGTGAGGAATCTAATTACTGAATGCAGATTGAAAAAACCTGCATTATAATGCAGCTGATGCATCTGTGGAAGACAGTAAATAATAATTCTGAAGAGCATAAAGATAAACTGCATACCCTGCTTGGGAGTGAGGATGTAATAGCTACATTCTAATCCATTGGTTGTGCATTTAATCTATAATGGGCAGAGTCTGATACACATAGTAGTGTAAATATTTTCAAATAGTGTCATAAACAGATAGTTTACTGCAGTAGATATTAATTCTGTCCCATATTTCTAAAACAAGTAGATAAACCATCAGAGTTTTGAAATAGTGGGAGGGAGCTTTACCCTCTGTTCCCTTTCATTTGGAGAAATGATTACAGGTGAGCTGGACATTAATCTGGCGGTTATGGCCCAGATCAGAACTTGGCAATCATTTTAAAACTGAAGACTTGTGAGGTCTCCATAGGTTTGATTATTCTTGTGTAGAAAGAATTATTGGACATTCAGTTTTTAATCAGATAAGAAAAGGAAGGTTGGGAGGAAAAAGCAAACATACCTCTGTATTTATTTTGAAATACATTTTGACTATATGTAGGCATTTCAGCTTCAGCTTTCTTAAATGTTTTCTTTTTTCTTTTAGTTTATTGACTTTTTTAGAGAGAGAGAAGGGGAAGGGGAAAGGGGGGGGAGAGAGAGAGAGAGAGAAAGAGATTGAGACTGAGAAATTTGTTGATCCACATCTTTATGCATTCATCGATTGATTCTTGTGTGTGCCCTGGGCAGGAATTGAATCCACAACCTGGGCCTATCAAGATGACATTCTAACCAACTGAGCTACCTGCCCCGGGCCTCGTTTGTAAAATGGGACATTCAATGAGAAACGTAGAAAAGACTTTCTTTTTGAGGGCAGGAACTCATTTCCCTGTTATTTGGATTTCCTCCATAGAAAAAGCTTTTCACTGAGCTTGAAAAGTGGTTGCAAGCTTCAGAGAGAATTTTTTTTTAAAAAGCCTTCCTGTTAATAATAGCCACGGTCAATTACATGAAAGATATAATCTCCTTACTAGAGTTGAATGAGAGAGTAATGATTGACCTGGACAGGTTCTCCCCCCTTTATGTAACCATTAGAGTTGATTGATTATTCCAGCTCAGTTGAGGATTATGCATTAATCCTCTGGATTCTGGTTGACTTGACTCCTGGCCATGGAATTGATGGTGGTGACCTGTTAAAAGTATTTGAACTGTCAAAGCAAAAATTATAATGGACAAAGTAAAATAGACAAGGGAGACTCTATTCAAGACTATTGCACTACTGGAGAGAGACCAACATGCAGTCTGAAATAAACTCTGAAACACAAGAAGCCAGAGGGCGTTTGCGCACGGGGCTGCACCAATGGAAAAGTACTGCAGCGCTTTTGGTCGAAGGTTGGTCCGTGAGATGTGTTGAGCAGGTTCAGTTGTCCCCGAGCTTGTAAATGCTGGTCCCATGATTGGGCCGTGTGTGTTTGCTGCTGGCCCCTGTCACAAGTTAGGCTTCTACCCTCCATAGAAAATGGGAGGTAGGGGCATTCTCTTCGTTTCAATGGGGTAGCTCCCAGGACCTTGAGGAAGATATTCCTCAGATTAAAACTTGCAAGAAGCTTTCTTAAATGGCTTACATCTTAAAGAGACAAAGAAAGAATTTATGATTGAAAGTTTTCTAAAGTAATGCTATAAGAACAGGAGGTCAGGGACCTAGAGGCAGGAAGAAGGCTGTTTAAAGTTTAGTCACTAAAAAAAATAAAAAAATAAAAAGTTTAGTCAGGCTGAGGGGGATGTTAAGGCTGTCTCCCACAATGTTGTGACAATATTCATTTATTAAATTCAAAAAATTTCAATAGAAAACTTTTTAGTCTGGCTCAATTTTAGGAATTTATTGCAATAGTAGCTGCTTCTTTGTGATACTCATTAAAATTAGAATGTCTTTTACAACGGTATCTAGTACTACATATGAGGCAATATTTCCAAAGATAGAATTTGGGTGGGGGTTTGGTTCTTATATTTCTGTTCTTAACTAACATTAGATACTGTATTATTTTCTCTTTGCTGCTTTATAAATTGTTTTTTAGTCTTTCAATGTAATGGTAAAAATTAAAGTAGAATCAATTATTTCTGGCTTTTATAGGACTCAGCCTATACCACAAACATAAAAAGAAGTATGAGAAACTGGGCTAAATGTGTAATGGCTTTTTAGTGGTTCTTGATTAGGTAGAAGGTCTCGAGGTTTTTGGATCTAAGCCGTTGTCAACAGGGCTTCAGAAAAGCCGAGGACAGCGGCGGCCGCACTGCAATGGTCTAGCACTGTGCTGTCCGTCCAGCGCGGTAGCCAGCAGCCACATGTGGCTTACTGTGTGCCCGAGATGCGCCTAACCTGGATTGAGATGTGCTATGTCAGATACACACTGGATTTTTAATACTTAGTGTGAAAAAAATATGACATATCTCAATTTTTATATTCATTTCATGTTGAAAAGATAGTAGTTTGAGTGAAATAAAATTTGTATTTAGTTTAATTTCACTGTTTTTAACGTCGCTATTGGGAAAGTTGATGTTGCATGTGTAACTCGTGTTCGTGGCTCTGTTGGATAGCACTGTCTCTAGATTTCTTTTCATAAGTAATGTCTTTTCTTAGATATGGTTCTCCTAAAGAGATATCAAAATATCACTGTGTTAGTAGATAAAAGGTTAGAGCTGTAAAGTTGCCAACTTAACTAAAGACAAGAATTTTCCATGTAACTGTGTTCCCAGCATAAACGGCACGGAGCTGTCTGTGTGCTGTGTTCACCCCACCCCCGCCCCACACGTCTCCCCTCGTTCAGAGCAGCTTGCCACAACTGGGCCCTCTTGCTAATCTCAGCATACTTGTTGCTTGCTCTCAACTGGATTGCTTCTAAAATGTTTCTGGAAAATGAAACTGCTTCAACAGTAAGCTTCTTAATTATGTCACGGGTTCACCGCAAGGGTATGCAAACAGATCCTCAGCAGTAGCTAATTTTTCTTTAATTGTGTCTCATTCTTATGTTGGAATATCCTAATTCTTATTCATGAAAGCTCTAACACATGTTAATCCATTACAGGTGGAGTAACTAACACCGCCCAGTATCAGAACAGACTAATGGTATATGAACCTAACCAGGTAAGAATCATATAAGAAAAGCTCATTACCTTAATCAAGTGAACTTTAAAGGGTTTCTACAGTAATTAGTAGCTGGAATGCCAAATCCGCACATATAGGCACGTTAAACCTATGTAGACAAAAGGAAGCATCTGGATAAACTGCTTTTAGTTCCCCTGCTTTTGTTTGCTCATAAAATTTCAGGTTTAGTTTTATGCTATACAAAATGCTTAACTCTTTCAGAGTTTTACACAATATAGAAGAAAAGGGAAAATCTACTGATGAGTTAAATGCCTTCTGTTTCCATTATCTCAAGTAGCTGTTCATATTCAGAGGCATCCAAAGAAAGGATTTGAATTGTCTTGTTGCTGTGTCCTCTAGGAGGGCATGCCATTCCAGGGGTGGGGAAGTGGGCAGGGGGGCATGCCTATGGCTTCATTATTCCTAAATAAAATAACATTTATTTAACTCAGTATAGCCAGAATGTCCTAGAACAGCGTCTAGGACAAGTACAAAGTAGAGGTATCTGAAAAGATGTTTTTCATCTGAGAGTTGGGGCCGGAACCAGAAGCACTTTGAGGGTGCCTGTCCCTCCTCTGTCTGCTTCTCATGCACACATAATGTCTTTTTCCCCCCAAAAGAACTATTTTTATTCTCTTTTCTTCACAGACCACAATGTCTATGACTTTGGCACATATTTGCTGATATACGCTATTTCTGTGATTTTGTTTATATAAATAGTTTTCAGGATTATGACAACATTCCGAATGATTTAATTTGGGGATTTAATATTCGTCAGCTGAAGACAGTGGAACATGAAACGGCAGGCTGGCCTTGGCTGTCTGGTTTGGGATTAGTCACCAAATGTATGTCCAAAGTGACCTCAGTCTCTTTGGAATCTTTTTATTTTAACAATTGCTTAATTCTGAATTTAACGAAGCTATTTCTGTCTTTGCAAGTGTGTTTCCTGATGTCTTTAGAAGCTGTAGATTTCTGGGACCACGTGTCTATGGGCCAGATGTCTCGAGAGGGATCATTAATTGCGATTGCTTGAGTTCAGTGCGCACGTGGTTAAAGAGGAAGAAGGTGTTAACATTTCTCAAATGACTTCTGTTTCATGTTTGTACACACATGCTCTTTTTTAAAATTCTGCCGGCGTATTGTTTACGCTGGGTCCTGGCAAACATCACATCTGCTTGCATCTTGCTCAGAATCTCAATAATTCTATCATTCAGCCCTGGTGCTTATTTCTTTTCCAGGCCTTTGTGGAGAGTCGATAATGCCTGCCATCTGCCACAGAGCACATCCCTACCTGCCAACAGGCAGGCTGGGGTGACCTCTGCTTCCCCACCACTGATTAGTATTCACATGCTAGCTTATTAGGAATGACCCCACCAGGCCTCTCTGTTTCTCTGCCTTTGCAGCGGTTGTCAGCTCACCTGGCAGGCACGGCAGTGAAGGAAGCTAAAGATATAATCAGGGGATGCAGGCAGGCTTTGCAAACCAGATGGAGTCCACAGTCCCAGGGCAGGGGACCGGACTGCTAATGTAATGGGCTGCCGCACAGAAAGCATCCGAAGAAAACTACCATCAGAGTTTTGAGTTAAATCCACTCATCTGTAGTGTGTTAAAAATATTTCTTAGCAGAGTACCTGCAAGAAAAGGGTGGCTATTTTATTAAAGAAGACATTTAATTGGAAGGAGATTCTTATTATGACATGATGAAAAAGGAGAAGCAGATAAATGCATTTCAAACTGTACAAACCGCTTTCATTTTTTCTCTTTTTCTCAAGTGTGTCTTTAAAATTAAAGAAGTCAGAAATGAGCTAGCAGATATGCCTTTAGTCAGTGGACCAATATTTATACAAAACATTTTTTTCCTTCTTCCTTTACAGTTTTGTGAACTGGTGAAATTCTGGGTATTCAAAACATCATATGATTTCTCTTCTGGTTGAAATCCAAATTTTCTTGGCAAAAAGGAGTCTTGGGTTGTTCCTGCATATTTTGTGTTTATGTAGAAAGAAATAGTTAGGTTTACTTACCTGTCCATTACTTGAAATTTGAAATTATAATATTTTATTTTTATCTAATTTTACATATTTTAAATAGGAATGTTATTGTAAGAGGGGTCCTCATACTTCTCATTGTCGTGAGTAACCTAGAGCCAAATATTCCCCAAAGTTATATAAAACTCAGCCTTCTACCAAAACAAACATACGCCTAGAAATAACTTTTCTCAGTTTGACAGAACATGTGATTGTAAATATATTAAAGGAGGCTGATACAAAAGCAGCGAAGGTGTTTGTTGCTCATTCATCTCAAGAAGTTAAATCTGTGAAAGAACAGCAGCCACCCTTGCCCTAGCTTATGCAGGGGCCGTGGGTAGCCAGTGATTATCACAATACTTTTTAAAAAGTGTATATTTATTGGACATTATGTGTAAAGCACTATTCTGAATGCTTTCTGCGTATTAGCTCATTTAATCCTCACAACAGGCTTGCCAGGCGGGCGTGATGATGCCCGTCTCACAGGAGAAAGCAGGCACAAGGAGGATAAGGAAATTGCTCACAGTTACACACAGGCTATCAGCCCAGACATTCCGGGTCCAGATCCTGTTTCCTGTTTCTTAATCATTACAGTGCCATAGACAGTATTCCTACTCGTGCACTTTTCTCTCTCAAGTAATTTGCATGAGTAAGTTCCCTTAATTTCTACATTTCATATGCTCCCCTTAAAATGCCCTATAAAATGCAACCCAACCAAGAAGTGCCTTCTGTAAGTGGAAAACAGAGTTGGAATATGTGGGCGTTTCTGCACTTGTTCTTGGGCAAGAAGACCATACCTTTCAAATTATATAAACAACATTTAAATAGAAGGTGATTGACAAATAGCAGGGTCCCCACTACTAAAAAGGCACAGCTGTTCTCTGCAATGGCGATCTGCTAACAAAATTCACCTGCATTTCCTTTTTCAGAATAAGTGGATAAGCCGTAGCCCCATGCTGCAGAGAAGGGTCTACCATTCCATGGCTGCTGTCCACAGGAAGCTCTATGTCCTCGGAGGCAATGACCTGGACTACAACAACGACCGGGTCCTCGTGCGGCACATAGATTCCTACAGCCTAGACGCCGACCAGTGGACGCGCTGTAGTTTCAGCCTGTTGACTGGCAAGTGCCTTTGATTATGTAAATCAGGAAAAGCAGAGATTGGAGAAGCTGCCTCTCTAAATATTAAGGGCAGGGTGATAGAACAACTTGCTTTTATTAACTAGAAATGTGCACATTATTTTGCTCACAAAATTTCACGTGACCAACTGGCTGAGCATCTAGTTTCTCAGGGCCTGTGACCTCTGTGCAGGTCCCCATGCGGCTGAGAGAGACATATCAGATCCACTGTTGTCAGTGTCTTCACACAGGAACTTGGCTGCAAGTCGGAGGAACCAGGTGCTGAAGGAGTTAATGACTCTTTACAGAAGTAATTTATTTTTTACTTCTCATTACTGTTAGTCCTCATTTCTTGTGAGTTCCAGGGAATGGCCTTCATTACTTGTCGCTGTTGAATATTGTTTCTTGGCTGCTTTCTCCTAAAGACTAAACCTTAGAGCAGTTCTGTGCATAGAGGTTTGGTGGCATTTCCGGCCACATGCACTCATCCCAGCCTTATGACAGGGCTACCCTGGGGATGGGCCATCCTCATCCCAAAAGGGAATGAAAGGGAAGCGGTGAACAGCTTAACTGCTGACGTTTCTCTACAGAGTTGAAAACTATTTCGTCCTTGTCAGCTTGCGTTATTAGCATCCACAAGTGACCAGCTTCCTTCCAGGCTGGTCTAGTAACAGAAAAATCAAACTCAGAACGGTGGGCGGGACTAGTGCCTGAAGACAGTTTAATATGCTGAGTGGGCGGGCACTCACCTGCCGCTGCTGCTGGAAAGCCACCATCGAGCACATAACCAACGTGAGAGGTTCAGGTGTTTCGTACTGAGCTGCTGTTTTTGCAAAAATGATTTTTGAGGCCCCCCTACAAGGACTTAACTAAGTTGCTGTAGTGGTACCTGGGCCCCTCAGTCCCTGGATCTGTGCTTCTGTCTGCTATAGGATGCAGCTTATTTATTACCCAAGTCAATCCTGTGTCAGCCCATCAATAAAAAGAGACTATCTCACTCTTTGATGGCCTCCAGGGAAGAATATGTGGTACTGAGTTATTCTGTCTTCTTTTTTAAATGGGGAAGGAACCTTTCATCATTTTGGCGTGTCAGTATCTAGGGACTATGCAGGCTGGTCCCCGCTCAGGAACTTTAATATAGTCTTAAAACTGTTGAGTATGTAAAGAAAGGGAGGGGAGTAACTTTATCTTTTTTGTCATTTGTCTTCATTTGGGGCACGCTAGGGGCATGGCTCTGTTTTATTGGTTTCTTGGGGTTGCAGCTGTTATTTTACAAATGTAAAACACTTGCCTTGAAAGCATTTGTAGTACAAGAGGTGTTTTGCATTTCTAAAATATCCTTATTTCCACCGTAATAAACTTATGGCATATAACAATATAAAACTCTTAGTTCTAAGTGGCTTATTATTACTATTTCATGCTGTATTTACTAATGTGGCTAACTAATAAGTGTCACAGCCTGGTTCTGACCCAGCACAGATTCATTCTCTGAGAAATAGTGCTCAGTCCTTCCCTCTGAATTCTGGGAGGCAGTGACTAGTTGCTGCAAAAATGCTATAGAGTGTACAAGTCTGCCTCAGGGGGATTGTATCCCCCAGTGGTAAAGGGGTTAATTAAAACATGGAAGGATATGGATTTATTTTTTTCTTTTTATTCAATTCTCATTACTTCAGGCCAAAATGAATCTGGAGTTGCCGTCCACAATGAGAGAATATATTTAGTTGGTGGATATTCGATTTGGACAAATGAGCCTCTGGCTTGTATCCAGGTGAGTGGTTCAAGTTCCTTTTGAAGTTCGTTCCAGTGGTTCAGTCAATGAGGTTACCTTTTGCAATGCTGCTACTGAAGGAAGAGGTATTTACATGTAGGAAGAGGTTTGAGCTCCCATTGGGCAGCTAGTTCAGCCACTAAACTTCATCCTGCTTCCCAGAAATGATACTTCAGAAAGAGCCTTGTTAAAAATGGAGATACTCTGGCTGGTGTGGCTCAGTCGGTTGGGTGTTGTCCCGCAAATCAAAAGGTCACCGGTTCAATTCCTGGTCAGGGCATATGCGTGGATTGCGGGCTCAGTCCCCAGTTGGTGCGCGTACGTGAGGCAGGCATTGATGTTTCTCTCTCACATCAGTGCTTCTTCCTTTCTCCTTCTCCCTCCCTTTCCCTCTAAAAATAAATAAATAAAATCTTTTTTAAAAATGGAGATGAACTTTGAAATTCTAGAATTCTTTAGAAATAGTACTTTCGTACCCCCCAAACTTTACAAATTTATTTCTATTCTATTTCCTTATTTTCTATGTTGCAATTTGGTTATTTCCATAAATGCCAACAACAAAGGTGTTCCTCCTTCATGGCAGAGGTGAACAGGGACTGGTCTGATGGAGACAACCTCTACCCCAAAGAATAGTCCTGGCACATCAGTGTGTGAGCTGCCCAAGCTGGGCAAGTGGCCAGGGGGTTCATTCAGAACAGTAACAGCTTTTGTTGACGTACATATTCCACATATTATTATTTATTTTTACAATTTGTATTATAGTTGTTTTTCTGTTTTACATATTCTAATATCATATTGACATGTATTAGGCCTGACCTTCCTCCTGATCTCCATAAAAATATATTCTTATAACTATTTATATAATCTAACCTCATTTTTGTGGGAAGACTTTTAGCAACTGCTTCTATATCTTTTAATAGTTGTAGGACTATTCAAGCTTTTAATTTCTTCTTCATTCACATCTCAAAGTGTGTGTATATGTATATATGTATATATTTTTTTTTCTTTTTTTAAGAAACTTTCTCATTTGCCTAAGTTTTCAAAATCTCTTCTCTTGATTTGTCTTGCTAGGGGTTTTTCCAGGGACCTTAATACCCTTCTGTTATTGGTATAGACCCAGTAAATCTAACTCAGAAGGGCAGTATAGACATGAATGCAGCAGTTCCCCTTATCCAGTTTCGCATTCTGTCTCAGTTACTCGTGGTCAACCTTGGTTGAAAATACGTCCAAAGTTCCAGAAGTAAACCATTTACAAGTTTAAAATCACACACTGTTCTGAGTAGCATGATGAAATCTCGCAGTTTCCCGCCCTGTCCCATTCCGTCCTGCCTAGGATGAGTCATCCCTTTGTCCAGCGTGTCCCACTGTATATGGTTGCCCTCTCTTTAGTCACTTAGGGTCCATCTCAGGTATCAGAGCCACAGATGTGGTACCTCAGTGCTTGTGTTCAAGTAACCCTTGTTTTGTTAAATACTTAATAATGGCCTGAAAGCACAGGAGTAGTGATGCTGGTAATTCAGATACTCCAAAGAGAAGAAGTACAGTGTACGTTTTTATAGGAAGAAACGTAGTATGTATAGGGTTTGGTGCTGTCCATGGTTTCAGACATCCACTGGGGGTCTTGGAGTGTGTCTGCATGTGTAAGGGGGACTACCACAACATAACCAACAAGCTTTACCAAAGGGATGGGATTGCTGGATCAAACAGTTCGTGGTGATATATTTTTCTTTTTTCCTTTTTTGATTGAGATGTGATTGACATTCAATCTTGTAGTAAAGTGCACAATAATGACTTTATATATGTATATGTTGCTAAGTGGTCACCACAGTATATTTAGTTAACATATATCATCTCCCATAGTTATAAAAGCTCTTGTTGTGGGAACTTACAAAGTTTACATTTGGCAACATTCAAATATGTAATGCAGTGTTGTTCACCATGGTCAACTGCCATATTTCATGTCCCCGGGGACTGACTGGCCTCACACCTGGAAGGTTTTATCTTTTGATCGCCTTGGCCCATTTCCCTCACCTTCCACCCTTCACCTCTGGAAATCGCCAGTCCTTCTGTTTCTAGGAGTTAACTTTGTGCAGCTTTCACATGTAAGTGAGATCCTTCGATATTTGGCCTTCTCTGTTCCACTTATGTCCCTTAGCATAATGCCCGCAAGGTCCCTGCATGTTGTTGGAAATTGCAGAATTTTCTTCTTTCTTATGGCTGAATAGTATTTTATTACATGTGTGCACACACCATACTTTCTCCATCTTGTTCACCCATCGGTGGACACTGATGTTGTTCCATGTCCTGGCTATTACAGATGATGCTGCAGTGCACATTGGGGTGCAGATATCTCTGTGGTAAGGATTTCATTTTCATCAGGTATTTAGCCAGAAGTGGTTTTTTTTGCAATGGATCATATGGCAGCTTTAACTTTTTGAGGAACCTTCATACTGTTTGTTGTAGTGGCCTCATCAATTTATGTGTCTACTGAGAGTGTAAGCAAGTTCACTTTTCCCCACATCCTGATGAATGCTTCTCTTGTCTTTTTGATGATGGCCTTTCTAACAGGTTTGAGATGGTATCTCATTGTGGTCCCCTGATGATCAGTGAGGCTGAGCACCTTTTCATGAACCTGTTGGCCATTTCATGTGTATTTGGAAAAATATCTCTTCAGATCCTCTGCCCATTTTTCAATCAGATTTTTTTCTTTTGAGTTGTATGAGTTCTTTATGTATTTTGGATATTAATCCTCATCAGATATATGATTTGTGAATAATTTATCCCACTTGGTTAGTTGCCTTCCTTTTCTCCTTTCTCTGTTTCTTCTTGATGCTTTCCTTTGCTGTGCATAAGTTTTTTGGGTATAGGACTATTTATTTATTTCTGCTTTTGCTACCTTTGCTTTTGATGTCAAGTACAAAAATCATTGCCAAGACCAAAGTCAAGGAGTTTATATCTATGTTTCTTCTAGTGTTATGTTTTCTTCAGGTCACATGTTCAAGTCTTTAACCCACTTTGAGTTGATTTTTGGACCATAAAACTGTGGTCCAGTTTCATTCTTTTAAATGTGGCTGTCCAGTTTCCCAAAACTGTTTACTGAGGAGGCTGTCCTTTCCCCATTTTATGTACTTGGCTCCTTTGTCAAAAACTAGTTTGTGTAGGCATGGGTTTATCCCTGGGCTCTCCATTCTGTTCCACGGATCTGTGTGTCTGCTTCTGTGCCCAGACCACATACTGTCTTGTTTACTGTATAGCTTTGCAAGAGAGGTTGAAATCAGAACGTGTGATGTCTGCAGCTTTGCTCTGCTTTCTCAAGATTGCTTTGACTATGTGGGCTTTTTTGTGGTTCCATATGAATTTTAGGATTTTTTTTTTCTTTTCTGTGAAAAATGCCAATGAAACATTGACAGGGATTGAATTGCTTTTAGTAGTATTAATTCTTCAATACATGAACACACAATATTTTTCCCATTTATTTGTAACTTCACTTTCTTTCATCAATGTCTTATAGTTTTCAGTTTATAGAGCTTTCACCTCCTTTGTTAAATTCCTGGAACTTTATTGTTTTTGATGTACTTGTAAATGGGAGTTTCTTAATTTCTCTTTCTGATAGTTTGGTGCTAGTGTATAGAAATGCAACATATTTTTGTATATTGTTTTTGTATCCTGCAACTTTACTGAACTGATTTATTAACTCTAACAGTGTTTTGGCAGAGTCTTA
>VMDR010025701.1:0-14358 GCA_007922815.1 Macrotus californicus | reverse complement strand
AGCTGGAATTCATTAAAATGGAAAACTTCTGCTCTGTGCAAGACAATATCAAGAGAATGAAAAGACACAGAATAGAAGAAAATACCTGAAAAAGACAGATCGATAAATGACTTAGCCAAAATATACTATGAACTTTTAAGATTCAACAATAAGAAAATGAACAAACCAGTTGGGCCAAATTTCTGAACAGGCACCTCGCCAAAGAAGATTGCAAGTAAGCATATTGAAAGATGTTTAACATCATATGTTATTAAGGAATTGCAAATTAAAACAACAAGGAGATATTATTACACCTGTTAGGATGGCCAAACACTGAACACTGACAACACCAAATGCTGAGGAGCATGTGGAATCCCAGGGGTTCTCATTCATTGCTGGTGCGAGTACAAAGTGGTGCAAACTCTCTGGAAGGTAGTTTGGCATTTTCTTACGAACTCATAATACCCTCACCATACAGTCCAGCAATGGTGCTCCTTGGTATTTACTGAAAAGAATTAAAAACTTATGTTCACACAAAAACACCCAAATCTTTATTGCAGCATTATACATCATTGCCAAAACTTTGAAGCAACCAAGATGTCCTTCAGTAGGTAAGTGGTAAATACACCGTGAATTATCCAGACAGTGGAATATGATTCTGTGCCTAAAGGAAATGAGCAATCAAGCCACAGAAAGAAATGAAGGAAATCTAAATACATATTACTAAGTGAAAGAAGTCACTCTGAAAAGGTTACATACTGTATTATTCCAACTATATGACATCCTGGAAAAGGCAAAAACAATGGAGACAGTAAAAGATCAGCAGTCATGGGCTGGGGAGGCAGAGCATAGAGGTGTTTTAGGGCAGTGAAACTATTATATATAATACTACACTGGTGGATACATTTTATTATGTACTTGTCAAAACTCATAGAATGTAGGACACCAAGAATGAATTCTAATGTAAACCATGGACTTCGGGTGAGAATGCTATGTCAGCGTGTGTCCATGGATTTTAACTGATGTACTTCTGTGGCGCACAGGGGTGGTGGTGGTGGAGGAGGTTGTGCACACGTGGGGACAGTGGATATATGGGAACTCTGTACTTTCCACCCAATTTGGCTGTGAGCCTAATACTGCTCTAAAAGGTAAAGTTTATTAATATTAAAAAATTATATGCTTTGGGATTTTAAAAAAGAAGTTTTGGCTCTTGCTTTCTACAAATAGACAAAATACACCAAAAATAAATAAATAAATAAACCCACAGGGAGGGATAGGTAAGTTTGAGAGCATAATGATTGCAAGTTATTGCCGTTAAAGTCTGAATTGCATGTTTATTGATGGCTTTTAGAAGAGATGATGTCATGGAAGACACAGCCACATCTATCAATTACTCTCAGTTACTAGACCACCAGAGTGTACTTATTTGGACATCTCAAGGCAGTGTTTTTCAAAGCATGGTCCTGGATCATCCAGGACCTTCTAGAAATGCACATTCTCAGGTTCTACTTTAGATCCACTGAATCAGACACTCTGGGGATTGGCCCCAGATGTCAGTGTTCTGAAGCCCTCTGGATTGTCTTAATGCTTACAAATGGTTAAGAATTACCGACTTAAGATGGGGAGCTGCTGCATTCAACCAGGTTATTACCTGAGCACTCCATAGCGTTTGGGCTCTGTGAGTACATGCAACACAAACTGTCCCAGGCTGACTTTACTTAAAAAAAAAAAAAAAAAAAAACACAGAAAACGATTGTGCTAGAAGTTTATCTATGGGTAATTTCCAGAATCCAAAAAAGAATGAAACAACCCAGCCTCAGAAAGAGTAACCAACAAAACAGAGTCTCATAAGGAGTGTTTTAAAACTGATGTTTATTAAGCTGCCTTCTGTACAAGGTGATTTAACTAAAATCCAGAATGCTAGAATATGCTACTGATCTAAAGGTGTTTGCCTGTATGCATCAAAGCCCAACAAAATGTGAACAGGAGTTTGCAGCAAAGATAGTAAAGATTTATTTTAGGAAACAGTGCCAAGCCCAGAGACACAGGTGAGCGAATGCTCTAGGACCTGGCTACTCGATGGCTCCTAGGAGACAGATTACATATGGGGAAAAATCATCAGTCATAGTGACTAATGGAGTTGGGGTTATGGGCTCTACTGATTGGTGGGGCGAGGGGAGGAAGCAGTTGATCATTGTATTGGGTCCTGCTGTCAGCCATGTTGTGTTCCGCCTACTTTTGTGAGGGTGTGGTCGGAAGGGTCATTCTGCTTTCAGGAGCCTAGGTCTGAAACACAACTGAAGTCAAAATGTTATCTTCAGTCTGACCAAAACTCTGTTCCATTGATCAATAGACCTGTGGCTTTTTCTTAGGACAGTCTGATGCTGACCAGAACCTGGTGTCATAAGGTTTAAGTGACTAAGGGACTCGACATGCAGCATTTCGTGGTGCGATTAGACTGGATAAAGCTAGTTTGAATTAAGGAAAAAATCATATTTAAAAAAACAAAGTTCCTGTGAAATTACAAGTAGAGTCTACAAGTGGCAGAGAGAGGAGGTGGCATTGTGACTGGTAGTCTCAACAGGTCCAAGGACAGTGGCAGTTTCAGGGAGATGAGCAGTGGGGCAAGCAAAATGCCCAACTTTAACCACATAGAGGTGGTGTGACAAAGTGTAACGTACATGGGCTCTGACACTGTTTGAGTCTGAATTTGAGTCCCAACTCTGCTGGTTATTAACATTGGTTGCTTGGAGAGTCCTTAACCTGTCTGATCATCAGTTATGAACTGAGCTGGGTTGCTTTTTTCATTTGCCACAGGCTTTCAGAGTTTCTTAGATACTACCTATGTACTCCCTAAATGTTACCAAATGGTACTCTAGGGGTCAGAATAGGTTAATTCTCTTCCTAACATGTCCTGTACTTCCAGAGATTAAATTCAGCTGTAGAAGATTTATCTGAAGGTGGAGAAAGTAGCCTTTGATATAAAGTCATTAAGAGCTGGCCTACCAGTCCTATTCCAGCAAGGGGAATGAGTCACCATTTCCCTGCCAACATGTATGTGTAAATACAGAGCAAGGTTAAGCAACTACCTGTTCTTGCTTTAGTCTTGGTGGCCCTAACCTGCTGTTATAGCAGCAGCTTGTGAAATCATGAAAAATGCCATGATTGCATGACCTAATTCAGGCCTGGTGCTTCAAGTGGGGAACATGTGTGGGCCTCTCACTTTCCTACACACACTCACAGCCGAGAGCAATCAGCAGGGATTTTGAAACAGGTCCTTGTGGAAATAAAACCAGGCCCTACATCTACTCATTACATAACTTGAGGTTAAGGAAACAAAGTCCTGTGGATGGGTGTGCCGGGGTATGCAAGCTAGAGAGATATACACAAGATACCAGAGCCCTACCCTATCCTTACTAAGCAGAAAAGGAAAGTCAGAAATGACCTCTTTTCATGGGCAACTGGAATGTTCTCTTCTGAAAAGGGTCAAGTGGGAAAGGAAAAAGAAGATTCACATCTCTGAATATCTACTATGTATTAAGAAACAGGCATGGTGATTTTTCTAAGTTTATCTCGATCTTCAGAACAGTTTACCATCCCCCCCCTTTTTTTTTTTTGAGCTGAACACAATGAGGTCATAATCCTCAAATCATGGATGAAATTGAAGCTCAGAAAAATGAAATCAAATTGCTAGAGAGTGTCAGTGGCAAGCTCACAACAGGTATCTGTGGCCACCAGTCCACATTCTAGCTTGGCATCGCCTTGGAGTGGAACAGGGCCAGGCCTCCAGTCCCATTTGGCCCCATCCCAGTGAAGATGTGTGAGATGAGAGCCAGATTGCCATTCCTCTTCATGTGACAGGCATCCATGGCCTACCAGGAATGAACTCACCTTCTGTTACAGTTTTTAGGGCAGAAAATGGCGTGTGGTATGCACCGTCACTCGCAGCCAAAATATAAAAGGGGCTTGTGTACAAAGAGATCACTCAATTTTGGAGCTTCCCAAGCTCACTTTCATTTTCGCACAAGACTTTCAGCATGAAAGAGGGCAGAGGGCTATAGACTCAAAAGGAAAAAACAAATAAACAAACAAAACAGAAATCCTTTGCTGTGTTACCCAGATAGATTTTTCTCTTACTGTTTATTTTAAAATCTTGACAATGCAATGACCATGAAAAGATGATTTTTTCAATGTCCTCTGAACTTCAATGTTAGTGTCCAATCAGGCCAAAAAATGGGTGGTCCACATTTTTCAATAGTTCATCCCTTCTTGCCTTTATGCATCTGTTTGTTTACTTAGACACAATACATATTTATTGATAGGTTTTTGAATGTCAGGCATTACACCCATTGTAGACATGACAGAAATCATTAAGGCATAGACCTGTTCTTAAAGGACTCTAGTAGTGAAAACAGTAAGACCTGGACAATGGGATAGATGCATGCAGACCACTGAAGGAGGCCAGAGTGTGGGCTCCTCCATGCAGGGAATCTGACAGTTCTAGTGAGGAGTTGTGACTCTACTAGAGCTCAAAGGCAGAGGAGGATACTTACTGGAGACAGGAAGAGGTCGCGAAGGACAGTGTCTCAAGCAGAAGGATTACTATGGGAAAAAGGCAGAGTCACGAAAGAGCGTAGCTTTTTCAGAAAGAGCAAGTAGTCCCAAAAGTTCTACTGTGAAACTTGAGGAACATTTATTTTTCAAAAGAGATGAAATTGAAGAAATAAACAGCTAGATCAGGACAGGGTGTTAGGGTTTGCTTGGGATCACAAAGTTCGTCAAGTGGTAGGCAGGGTACTCAAGCCCTTTGCTTCAGATTATAGGGATCTGTCCACAATACAATACAAACTCTTTTATGTATATGATTCCTGGCCTTCAGGGATTGTTAAAAACTGCTGAAAGACTTGAAGGGTTTGTTGCATTTTTATGATAAATCCATATTAAGTGCTACTTTTTGAGATTGGTATATTTTATCATGGTTCTTCTATGTGGTATACAATCCATACTGTTGACCAGTAAGAAGCACTGAATAACCTCTCGGTGTTTGGCTAAAGTTAAATGAAGCACTTCCAAAGGTCCTGGCTCCCTTGTCTATCTACTGTTCATCTCTTCACCTGCCTGTATGTTTGGATTTCACACGTGCACCACCATTTAGCTTTTCCTTCCCTCTGCCCTTCTCTTCTGACCATTGCACTCTCTCAGAACATGTGATTTTGTAGCCCCAAGTCACCACATAAGAAACCCAATTATCTGAAGCCACCAGGCTGCAGACACCACATAGGGAGACAGTATAGAGATAGAGAAAGATGTCCAGGGTGCCCCAGCTCTTCCAACCTCCAGTATTTTGAGTCTTTCCAAAGCAAGCAGCAGACTAAAGAATCCTTTAGCATAACCTCAGCCCTCATCACTATCTGAAAGAAACCTCATAAAAGAACCCAAGTCAGGAAAGCCCACCCAAGCTGTTCCTGAATTCTTGACCCTTATAAACTGAAATAAGTGATTGTTGGTTAAGACAATAAGTTTGGGGTGACTTATTATGCAGAAATAAGTGATATAGATTATGAATGGCGTTTTCAGCAGAAAGACCAAAGGATACAGAATATTGTTTCTTACAGTGTTTGCCCTTGCTGTTCTTTCTTTTCTTCATCTACCCAAACTTGCCTATGTTTGAAGGATCAGTTCAGATTCTGACTACTTAATGAATCTCTCTCTGATTACCCTAGTCCATAATAATCTCTGTCTTCTTTGAGATCAAAACCAAGAGTCCACAGGCCTGCAGAATCCTTGCTGATTTGTCAAAGAAACACATGTTCAGGCCCTTCCCCAGACCTGCTGAATCACAATCCACAGGGTGGCGACCAAGCATTTTTACTGGCATGGCATTAGTTGGTTGACTGGTGTGGATCAGCCTTTAGAAACTGTTCATCTGGACCACGAATCTGAGCACAAGATTACTCACTGCCTTGTAATACTCTCTCATTGCAAAGAGTCTTTAAATATTTAAAAAGTAGAACCCTATCCCTTTGTTCATTCACTTAATGAAGATCTATTGGGCTCTTGTTTTTTGTGGGGGTGGGTGGGTGGGCATTGTACTAGGTGATGGATACCAAGATGAGTAAGCACAGGATCTATCTCAAAGAGATCTCAGGCAGTTGATGCAGGTTTGAAGCCTGGGCAATGACTCAGTGAGGCAGCTCAGGTGGAATGAAGTAACATGCTCAGCTGGCACTAAAAAACCCTGAAGCTTTTAGAAATAGTCAGCCAGGCAAACTGGTAGGACCAGGATGAGAATGCAGCTTATTATTTGCTACCCTTTCTTCTACTCCATTCCTGTTCTTGCACAGATTCTTTCCCCACTCCAAGGCTTTCCTTGATACTCAACAAAATTCAATTTTGTCTGTAGACAATTCTTCAGGGAGGAGGACACTGTATGTTCTCTGAGTCTCTGAGTTCTGTGCCCTTCAACAGGTCACCTCACATGCAGAAGACTCAACATGCTAACAAACCATGTTTTAAACACATATTTAGCACTTATTATATTCCAGGTTACTGTGTTAAGCAATGTTTCCCCATTCTCTGCTCAAAGCATCTCTTTGAGATAAGCATTTATATTTTAACCCCTGGTTTACCCATCTTCTCCCTTACTGTGACACCTGCCTCTGTACCTGCCTTACTCAGTGCCTCCAACAATATAGTCACCATCATTTATGTCTGGCCTGGTTCTCATTTATGCAAACATCTTCCTAAGAATATGTTTTCCAAGATTACACTTAAACTCAATGTATTATTTTCCTATTATTTTTACTATTGTTAAAAAATTACCATAAGCTTAGTGACTGAAACCAACACAAATTTATTATCTTATAATTCTGGAGGTCAGAAGTCAAATATAGGTCCTTCTGGGCTAAAATTAAAATGACAGTAGTGGTACTTTGCTTCTGGAGGCTTAAGAGAAGAATCCATTTCCTCACCTTTTTTAGCTTCTTTAAGCTGTCCATATTCCTTGGCTCATCCCCCCCTTTTTTAATCTTCAAAGTCAGCAGTGTAATGTCATCTCTCTGCTCTGATAGTTTGCTTCCCTCTTGTAAAGACCTTTATGATTACATTGAGCCCACGTGGATAATCCAAGATAATCTTTCCATCTCAAGATTTTTAACTTAGTCATACCTTCAAAGACTCTTTTGCCATGTAGGTAAAATATTCACAGGTTCTGGGAAAATCGGAATGTGGACATCCCTGGGAGAGCCATCATTCTGCCTATTACACACAGTTTCCTGAGCAGTGGACTACACTATTGTTTGAAATTCTCTTCTTTTTCTACCTTCCACTGGACCCATTTTATCCAAGGATCAGAGGGAAGGAAGCCAAGTCCATACCAGAATTGTCAGGTCTTAGCTCAAATGAATCTAACACAACAGAGCTTTGGGTCTCATTATCAACTGTCTGACCCCAGTCTCTCTACTTTGCCCTAAATTGCAGCTTTCCTTGCAACTGACAAATTAAGGCCCTCACATACAGCTTCCTCTTCACTGTGATTTTGTGAGTTTCCTTTCTTCGCTTATGCCTTATTCTCACCTGGTCTTGTGGAATGTGCCTTTGTTAACCACAAGGACCATGTACATCCTCAGGCTTTTGTACCTCCACCCACTTGCCTTCGTTGAGACCTAGTAGATCATCAAAGAGACCACATCCCACTTCTTTCAGATTCTCTCCATCTTAGATTTTATACTTCACCTTTGAACCACTCTTGTCTGTTCTTCAACTTTTACTGGCATCAACCCTATTCACGGGTAAGTCCCTACTGCCTTTTCTGTGCATTTCCCTTACATTCTGAGAATACTGAGAATAATTTACATAACTGAGCAGATGGGCATTCTTACAAGTTCAAGGTCACCAAGAGCAATTGGTTTCTCAATTCTTCTCCCTGACCTGACAGGATTTCTCCAGGGATTCTCATACTTTTACCATACCTCAAGGCCTAGCCAATTGCTTTCCTCTCATGGACTATTACCTGAAATCACCTGCACTATACATCACCAGTGCCTCCCTCCTACCAGTTCTCAGAATATTTGTCTGAACTTTTTGGGGGACATCTCAATATTCTTCCTGGGAACATACCATGCAGACTTCTTCTTCATAAGTTTGTAATATCTAAAAAGCAGGTTTTATTATTGTTCTTTTGCCTTTACTCTCTTTATCCCCTAGAAACTGGTCTTGCTATACAGTAAGACATAAATGCAAATTTGTCAAATGCATGAGGGAACAGATGAACACAAAATATCGAGCTTTCATCAGTGACACCACCATGATTAGTTGGAAACTCACTCAACTGAGCTTACGTAGCCAAGTGCTTTCCTTCAACAATGTTCTTTTCTCCAAAAGGAGACTCAGAGTAGCAATTAGAAGAAGAATCTCCAGGCACTTGTAGTGACAAGATTTCTTTCTCAAGCTTGCAAATTCCTGTTCTAAAAAAGAAAAAGAAAAAAATGAGGTGTGCAAGAGATGCATGTATTTGTAGGTATACATATCTTTTCAAAACCAAGCACTTGAAAAAATAATTGAAATTTCAGGTTTTGCCAACACAGTATAATGATAGTCAGATTCCCTAAATTATTTTGTCTGCACATTCCTGGTATTATAACCTTTCCTGGCAGAGCCAAAAGAGGAATAGAAGTAAAGTAGGTGGAGGTAACAAGGGAAGGACGTAAGAAGGAAATGCTTCCAAAGTAAATCACAGAAAATGGAACACCCCTTCCAGAAATGAGGCTCTGCGCAGCTTTTGACAACGGTTCAAAGCTGTCACGCTTCCTTAATTCGTAGATGCGTCAGCCAAGAAAGGTTTCAGTATTCCCACCGAAACCAGAGCTACTTCATATTTATGGGATCCACACCCTTGGAGTCAAGGCACTAACATGTTTTGCTAGAGGCACTGGAAAGCTTAACATCTCCCTTTCAAAAAAGGAAGGTTTCCTGTAAAACAAATGGAGGCAATCACAGATGGAGCAGGTCCAGGTTATTATAGGAGCTCACGTGGCTGAGGTGAGATGGCTGGGGTGGGGGGAGGGGTTGGTGCTTGTTCTCCACCCCACTTTGGTCTATCCCGGTGCATTCCTCACCATTGGCTTTTTGAGTGTCAGTGGTTGGACAGGCCATGCTGTGTGTTTGTGAGTGCTCCAGGAATTTAGCAAACACTGCCCTGGCCTCAGGTTCCCCTCTCATGGACAGGTATATGACTCAGCTTCATCAAGTGCCCTGGGAATTCAGTGATGATGGGTAATTGTCCTTTAATGCCAACTTGATGAGCTCTTGAAGCACTTAGCTACTGTTAACTAATTGTGCTACATATAAACGTTCATCTTCCATGGCTACAGGCCAAGTGGGGCTAAGGTTATAAGCAGAGAGCAGATTTGCTTGGTAAGATTCAGATTCTCTGTCTGTTATCAAAACTCATCGTTTTGTTTGGTTGGCATCAAAAGTTATGCTTTCATTAAAGTCACTAGGATATAAGAACAAATGAGAAAGCAAGTGAATCTCCCTACAGGAACAGTTCCTAACCAGAGCATCTGCCTTAAGTGGCCTTGAGGGACCTGTAGGGGTCAGGGGTGTAGAGTTCAAAGTATTCATGATACAGCCTCCTAAGGATGGCTTGCTTCCCAGTCTCCATATGAGATAGTGAGCTCACTAATACTACTGGGATTCCATAATGGTATTTCTCAAGTTGTAGGAGGGAGAAAAAATGTGGCTAACAACTGACCTCAAAATACGTTTGAATTCCAATATTTGCATATTATAGTAGGAACCCAGACCTATTCAATGAAACTTGATAACAACCAGGTTCTCAACCATAGCTATACATATGAATAATTTCTGATTGCTTAAAAAGGCCTCTGGAGCCAAAGTCCCTTCCCTGAGAATTATACTTTATTAAATCTGCGGTGAGGCTATGGGGTGTGTGTGTGCATACATACAAACAAATACAAACCTACATATATGCGCATGTATATGTTTAAAGTGAATATGGATTAATGGCTGCATTGATGTTTATTTGATGAATAAAACAAAGTAAAATTAGTGACCAAAACTGCTCTTTCATTAAACAGATATTCACTAACAGCTCACCTACTGCAAAGTTCAGTGATGAGTAAAACACGGCCTCACCCTAGAGGAATTTACAACAAGTTTCAACCACTGGACGAAAAAATGCCTTGTTCATTTTTGTAGCATCCCTTACATCTAGCGCAGACACAGGCTCATGTAGAAATTCAGTAGGTGTTTGTTGCACCCATGAGTGACCTTGTGCTCTTCCTATAGCATATACACAAACATAGGAGTGGGCAAAAGTAGGTTGAGAGCTATGAGTACACAAAACACAGTTTATTCTTGTGCTATTATTTATTATTGTATTATTTTGCACATGAACAACAGTAAACCTACTTTTGCCCCACCCTGTACATTCTGAGGTTGCTTTTTACTCTGAAGTAAGCTTTCCTCAGGGTCAGCCAGTGTTCTTCTATGGAGTTAGACATTCTTTCGTTTCATTGACCTCCCCATAAAGACACTCCACTTCTCATTTCCCCTCCTCTTACCTTTTTGTGGCCTAGTTGATTTCCTTTTTTCTTTTTTTTAGAACTGAAGAATATTTTATTTTTTTGACCTTCAAAATTTATTTTTGAAATTGTTGTTCAAGTACAGTTGTCTCCATTTTCCTCCCACCACTCCCCCCCCAACCCACCCATCCCCACCTCCGACTCTTGATCCTAAGGCACCAGACTCAAAGTAGCCTAGTTGATTTCTATTCAACCTTTCAATCTCAGCTCAAAGACCACCGACTCAGGGACACTTTCCTTGACATCTGTTATAGATCCTGTTTCCTGTATGGACAACCCAAGTCCTACTTCTCTCATATTCTGTCATGAGACTCTGTTTCTTCTGTTCAGGACCCTCGTGTAAGTTTGAAATTCTGTGTCAGCAATACAATTACTCCTTCAGTGTGTCTCTTTATCTCCGTCACCAGACAGGAAGCACTGGAAGGCACAGGGTCCATTCTTGTACCTCCAGAAGTTCACACTGCCTGCACGCAGAGAGTACTCCAGAACTGTATGTTTCCAAGAACTGTCAGAATGGATAAGTAAAGGGCACAGAGAGATCCTTTCATGAGTACAAGAGCTGACAGTTAAGGTAGCAAACAGTTGCAGGGATTAAATAACAAAAGTGTGCACATTTTGCCCAAAAGACTCAGGACTGAAAGAAGTGAGAAGAGGAGTAAGGGGAAGAGCCAGTCTCCAAGATCGCTGTCCTAGAAAAATAAGCAGGATGCCACTTCCATGCCTGTACAGCGGTCCCTGGGCACCAATTTACCAGCCTCCCATGGTGCTGGTGGGAAGGTCAGGCTTGGCAGCAAGTTGTCAAATTACTCCTCTCACCTTAACCCAATTAGTTAAAAGTTCACCTTTTAACTAATTGAAATATCTTGATTGACAAGTTGGGGAAGCCCTTCACAAGATGCTTAGGTGAGCAGGTTCACGAAGCAGGTTGCCTGGGTTGAGTTCTTAGCTCTATCCCCATTTAGTGTGAAAATAGGAAAAGATCTTTATTACTCTGTGCCTCAGTTTCCTCATTTTTAGGTGGGGTTACTAACAGAACCAGCTCCCTGGGAATACAATGAAAATTAATGTAAGTTAAGTATCTACAGTAGTTCACAGCTAGGCATATGGTAAGTTCTCACTGTTCTACTAGTGCTCAGTTATTATTAGCTGGTTTAAGAATGAAAAGGGAAACATGGGAACTAGCATTTATAGACCACCTACTATGTGTCAGGTACTACCAATAGTACTTTCGATCAAAATAATTCTCATTTCATCCCCACAACAGTCCCAAGAGAAAGTTAAGAATGGTGTCTAGTCCTGCTGTGGGAACGTTGATTCTTTAAGGACCAGAAATAGATTATATCTTGCTGAGACTATTTCTTAGAAAATTTATTGTTAAAGGAAATTCCTTACAATCCATTAAGATAATATTTGTATCCATAGCAACTGTCGCCACAGCAACTGTCTCCACTTTGAAGGCAATGGTCATCATTCAGATTTCCCCACGTACAACCTCAAAGAATACTGAGCTTAAATCACTCACATCAAGAAGAGCCCAAGGCTTGTCATCAAAAAGTCCTGGTTGCTGTGGGACCTTAAACCAGATCTCTTCTCTGAACTTCAATTTTTCTTCTTTTTTTTTTTAAGTAGGAATGATAAATGCGGATCATAATGCCAGCCTTAGCTGCTATATAGTGTTGTACTGAGAATTAAATCAGTGCCACTCAAAGCACGGTGGGTCCACAGACCAACCTTTAACCTATAACCACCAGTTTCACCCCAGACCCACTTGAGCGTGGGGCCCAGGAATCTGTTAACAATATTCTTCAAGGTGGTTTTTCTGCCTGTTAAATTCTGAGAATGGAATTAAATATACTAGATTTTTGAAAGCATTTTGTAAACTGTCAAACATTTATACAAGCATAGGTGCTTGTATAAGCATCTATTCCTGTTCAGTTCTCCCCACCCACATTCCACCTCCACTTCTCTCTACTCTTTCTTTCCCACTCTATCTCCTTCGCTCCTCACTGTCTCCCATCCACGCCACCTCCTCCCCTTCCCACCAAACTGAAAATTCTGTGTCTGTAGAGTGTCAGTGCCTTTCCCAAACTTATGGGTTCTATAAACAACAGGTGTTCAAATAATATCTGGTGAATGAATAAGTGGACAGATGAACAAATTGTACAGGCTGTCCCCCTATGTTAGCATTTTTTTTATGGACTAAATCTTATCTCATCTACATGATAATTTTTTTTCAAAAAAATTCCAAGTGCTTTCACATGTATTGTATTAACTCATGCAGCTTCACCTTCACCTGACCTTACTGAATCAGGCAGAGGCCGGTGCCACCCCTATCTCAGCCCACCCCAGCCCCAACCTGGACAGGTGCTGAAGTAGAAAATGGGAGAGTTTGGTTGCTTGCCTCATAACATACAGGAGGAAGAAGAGTCAGAATTGGAGACTGGTATTTAGATGCCCCACCCCCTGACTGTTGCCTTTCGTTCCCAGGGACTTTGGATTTAGAGAGAATGTAGGTGGACTCCAGCTCTCCTCTCCCTGACATTTGGGTCTTGGGTAGGCTATGTAACTTCTCTCCACCTGAATGCTCGGAAACTTAAATTAGAGAGCATATATGAAGTGCCCAGAGCATAGGAAGTGCTTGGTAAATGTTGCATCTCTTTCCCCATGTTGTTTAGGGTTGGCTCTTGCAAATGTTTTCAGTGTACCTGGCTTGAGGGGAACAAGGTGTAGTCCTGCCTTTGGTTTTCGTTCCTACAACAGCTGGCGTGAAGGGCTTGTTTAAGCTCAAGTGAAAAATGCAGATGATCTAGTTTTTCCAATATCTGTTCCTTGAACTACCTGAATCAGAATCCCTGGGTATTGCTTTTTAACGCAGATTCTGTGTCTTAGCCAAGTGCTCCCCCCATTCCCAGAGAGTGGATCCTAGAAATATGCCTTTTTTGCAAGCACCCTAGGTAAACCTTATGCCCACTCAAGCTTGAGAACCATTGCTTTAGTTAGTTAGGTGCCAGCTTTGACTATCCATTAAAAAGAACTGGGAAACTTGTAAAAAATATTGAAGCCCAGGCATTGTCTAGAACACAGGTGGCAAACACAAGGCCCGCGGGCCGAATCCCGCCCTCCACCTTGTTTTATCCAGCCCAGCACCTTGTTTCTACCTGGTGGCAGCACCGAGCCCCTTGCCCCTCGTTAAGGAGCAGTTACATTTATACAGTCCTAAAATTACATGCGGCCCTTTGAAGGCAACTGTGAGGCTGATGTGGTCCCCGGTGAAAATGAGTTTGACACCCTTGGTCTAGAATTAATGAATAAGAATTGGAGTGTGGGGGTGGGGGTGTTGAAAGAGGGTTAGGATGGACGGTGGAAGTGAAGGGAACAGCCACCTATTAGACTTCTTTTGCCCTCTACTTAATGTATGAACATTTACATTTGTCTGCTTTTGAAGAAGAAAAAAAATGAAGATAAAAAAATTAAATACATTTTTTGAAAATTTTCCTAAATTAATTGTATAACAAGATGTTTATGGCATTTAAAACTTTTAAAATATTTTATTACTATTTATGCTGTTACAGTTGTCCCAATATTTTCCCTTCTTTGCCCCCCTTCCACTCCTACCCACCTGCCCCCCACTTCCATAGTCAATCCCCACACTGTTGTCCATGTCCATGGGCCCTCCACACATGTTCTTTGACTGATCCCTTCACCCTCTTTCAAACAGTGCCCACCTCCCTTGTCCCCTCCTACAGCTGTCAGTCTGTTCCATGATTCCATG